>JAZHYW010009791.1:0-13731 GCA_037355805.1 Ixodes ricinus
CTCTCGAACTTACTAGAACTTCACATTACAGCGTCAGCAAAAAGGTGTAGGCGCGGCCAGGAATCGAACCCTGGCCTTCTGCGTGGAAGGCAAGCGCGATAACCGCTATGCCACGGGCGCGCTGCCTACTTGGTCAGCTGCGCCCGCGGCAATATTCTATTTTGCGTTAAGGTTTCGAGAAGATATACATGAAAGAAACACGTGTCAACCTATTTCCAAAACAAGTAACAAACATTTAGGTACAATATCTTTCATAAACTCCCGACTCTGAAACTGTGATCGCCTGCCTTCAAGTAAACAGTTTAGATGTAGTTTCTGGAATTTTCTCGGACTCGCAGAACACGTGCCATTCCATTCCACATGCAGGCGTCCTACAAAGTCTTCAATTATCCATCGAGGACCAAGGGGTCATAAAATCTGAAAGTGCGGCGAATATAAACCTAGACAACTCCCTGGAACTGCTGCACATCTCCTGAACAGCGACAGTATTGTCTCATCAGGATCAACAATACCTTCAAAAACCAGTGTTTGCTTTGGGTCACGAGTAGCCCCATACATCAGCGATGTGTTTCTCCCGGCTTCCGGAACTGCTATCCAAACATTATCAAGGATCCCAAGATTGAGGCGATTTCTCAGTCTGTGAAAGGCTTTCGCATTTTGTATAGCACGGAGTATCCCGATCAAGTCAATGAATCTACTTCATTTAACAACCTCTCAGCAGGACTACATTTACCATCCCTTTGCGCAGTCACCGCAGCGCCAAGAGCGCAAAAATGTGGAATAAAGTTTTTTTTTGTTGTTTCTTTTTACATTCCAGCCCATAGTCTTGGTTGCCAATGCACCCTCCTCGACATTGTTAAAAGAAAAAAGAAAAATGTATGCTAATTAATTAATGGGCTGGCCGCTGACGGAAAGACCGATAAGTGCGTTAGCGCCCCATTCGCTGCGCCGCATGAGATTAAAAAGAAAAGCTTCTGCGGGAGGTCACTGCTTCAAAAAAAAATAGTGAAGCTCCGCATTCTAGAAATATAAAACTCAAGAGTACCGGAACGCTAGTAAAGATGGAAAGCGAAGCTATTTAATAAAAATGCAGCCGTTAGTACAACGTTCCCCTATTTCGCTGAATGGCATTGCCTTTATCTGTTTATGCGCAGCTCGTTTCAAACGCCACCATATAAGTCCGTTCAACACCTCTAGAATTCTCATTAGAACATTAGCTACGTTTGCATTATCCTCATAAATTACTAGGTCAATCAAAAGCTGAGGATGGGGGTCCGTGAACGCAATCCAAAAAGGGTACGTCTAAACATTGAAGTCAGCATGGCGTTCTAAATATACACATCATACTGAGATTTTATCCCATGTATCATTTTTTACATCCAAACGCTTTCTTGATCTAATTTACTAAGGTTCTTCACTAGATAGAGGTGAGTGGGTCTCAATTTTTAACATCACTTAACAGTATGTAGATAATTCCAAAAATATTACTTCACCAATGTGCACTAATTCGCATGGGCTCCATGTTATTTGGTTTTCAAAATTATTTGCTCGTGCACCTTGTAAGCAAAATTATAAAGTATTCTGTAACCCTATTGAAGATCACGTATGATTATGACATGTTTATGGCATCAATTGGCTGTGCTATGCTTTTATTTTTTTATTTCTATAACAACAAGAACAGCTCTTCATACAAAAATTACATAACATACAATGCACGTGTTCGCCACTGGATGTTAATATTTTCAGGATATCTCACTTTATATACCTCATGTTCCGTTTTTTAAGCCGTCTTACGTTTTGATGAGAAATAGTTGATTAACTAATCTTAAAACAGCGCGACTAGTCCTAAACGAGGTGAAAGACTTGTCGAAACGAACGCTAAGACCTGACGTGTTCTATTTTCTAAGAACCAAGAGAAACATAAACACTTGACCCTCTACTCATGATGAGATTGTTCTGGTGCAATACATTACTAGGTGTTTTAGGTTCTCACTGTCAACGCGTCATTTCCCAGGCTAAGAATTCTACCTTACTATAAGAATGCAAACAAAAAACTGACTCACTCACGTAGGTCCTTCCTTTATTATTTTGCGTGCCTCGACCACCTCTCTAGCTTGTTTCTTCTTGTGTTTATGCAACACGACTACACTCCCTAGTAGTGTGTCTGCAGTGTAAGGGCGAGTTGGAAGACGCGGTACCTGCTAAAACACCGGGGTGCCATTTTAGATAACGAGAAACCGTCCCCGTCTGTCAGACGCATACCTTACCGCACGAGAAAAACTTCTTGTATACCACCCCTTAGTGCATGACACATCTGAATGCGGTGTTCTCTGCCACATTCTTTTTACTCCGTCTTTTCATTCCTTTACTCACGCACTTCTCCACTTTGGAGCAAATCCTGCTCCACCAGGCCCGTGCCGGAGACACAACTTCTACCATATGCGGAGTGCAGGTTAGTCTGATTTTTGCAAAGGGGTTGCGATGATGTCAGAACGCAGAGCTCTTATTGGCTGATTGAAAACAAAATAGGGGGTAATCCTCAAGGCATCTAGCATTGAGGTCTGCCCACTATCCTTCCAATCAAGGCTAATCATAGCTCGGACGTTGTTCCCAAGTCACCACAACTCCTGTGCAAAAAGCAGACGACTTGCTCTCTGCATATCTGGAGGTGGCACTTTTAAACCCGTGCGACATGCGAAGAAAAAAACAGGGGACAACTGTCACATTCTTTCGTACTTTAACATCGTACCCTCCACTGCGCCTCCACCATGATGCATTTTCATTTTTTTCTGTAGTTGTTTTTGCTCTCTCTTTCTCTCTTTTATTTAGACACTAAAGCTTGTAGAGGCGCTAAACGTTATCCAGCCGCCTCAGTAAAGGTCAATGATTGTAAAAGTAGGCTTGTCCCTATCTACATTTTTTTGTAAAGAATTTGAAGTAAAGAAGAGTGATTGTTTGGGCGAGTTGGTTTGACATCTTATGCAGTCTTGTGCGCAGCAAGGACGAGGACAACAAGAAAAGCATAAAACACAACAAGGAGCAAAGAAAAATTTCCAAGTAGTTTTGAATTTATTTCAAACAATAATTACATCTTGTTCAAAATGTGGTAGTTTGGTAGGAAACAACGCGTTGTACGTGCACGTTATTTTAAGAACACCAGCTGCTAAACGTGTTTGTGAATGATGCTCATTTCTGCGGCTTCCGTAACGAATACTGCACGTGAAATGACTATTAAACTTTGGATGTGGATAGCCTGCACGTATTATTAAAATCTCTACCCCCAAAAAATCATTTGTTTTTATTGGTATAGCTTGTATTATTTTCACATCAAAAACTAAAAGGCAATTGGAAAAAAATAATTACTCGACTGTACATATTAATTGAACCACTTCTTATTCACTGGATCAGAAAACAAGTAAAATAAGGATTAATGTTAGTTGTTTATAACAGTTGTACAATTCGTACTATCAAAATGCAAATTGAAGCAAGCTTCAAACGATCCCTCAGAATAATTATTCCAAAATATTGTTATATGATACGACGTCTTCCGAACATAGAGCTTGACTAAAACTAAACGTTAGAGCAAAACAATAAGAAATATTTATAGGTTCATTTTTATAGCAATTTTAATAATGTGAAGTTGTTCGAAGTCTATATGTTTGCTTGCTAGACTTCCATAGAAACAGGAAAGGCTAACATCTGAAATCAACATTTGTGGTTTCAAATGCATATTTTTTTCATCAACAAGATTCAATATCTTTGTTGCGTATTCGAGACATTGTGCTCCCGAAGGGTGATGATTTATGCAAAGAATGGAGGCCGACAGCACCCATTTTTTTCTTCGAGCTGGATTATGTACAGCTCTTATTTATAAGGACTGTTCCAAAACATAAACTCCAGATTCCTCCAAACCTGCCAGAGTTTTCAAGATGTATCTGGCAACGACAGGAGCTAGATACGGCGCATTGTTTTCATATAAAGAAAGCTCTAGATTAAGTGCATGAATTCAATCTAGTCCCGTTCGATTCTATTTTTTTTCTCATACGTGGTTTTAACAATGTAAATTGAAAGTATGACTACAATGCAAATATAATCTGAAATGCATCACTAATTTAAAGCGTACACTTCGGAGTGTGTGGTAAATAAATTTAACCAGAAATGTGAGCTACACGAGTGCAAAGTCCTCATCTCGGTGAAACCCATTGATGACTTAACCCTTACATACTTACTTGTCTAAATCTCAATTTATATAAAAATGCCTTTATATCCGAACGCAAGACTCAAATGGGTCCTTCAACATTGTTTGACAGGAGCGAGCCCGAAAACGTGCTTAATGAAATTTTTTTATGTTAACACCTGAGAGCAACAAATTTGTTACTTCAGGCGAGACAAGAAATGTACTAGTAATTTGACACGGTATTTTTTTACACCATAACAGCAGATTTGGCAACGTTCAGAATATTAGTACGTAGCATGGTAAACAGATTGCACATAATGCTCGTTGTAATGGCAATGTTTTTTGAGTAGTTTGTATGTTCCAGTTTAGGTATACAATAAGATATACAGAATGTCTATACAGCGCGTTTTCATGGTGATTTGCAAATGGGGGTAAATAAGTCGTTAAATCTACAGAAATGCCGTATATGCAGGAGAGTTATATCGCCAGGAGGACATAATATAGGGAGATATTCATCACGAAAGGTTGCTTAATTACCTAAAGGGTTTAAAATTATTTTTACTTATGAAGTTCAATATATGGTTCCAAACATAAACTTGCTGAGTGTTATAAAACCACAAAAGAAGTGAATATAAAAAAAATTGGGGCACGTGGTATGGGCGGTGGTACGCTAAAGTTAACATTCGTGAAACAGCTGCAAGGGAAGCGCGCCCACTAAGTTTTTCTATCTATTATTTTCCGCGCTTTCGTACAGCCGGCATTCCACCCGCTGCATAAATGATAACTTTAATGCACCACTGCACTTTCCACGCGCTTTCAATCAAGATAAAATTGGCCTGTTTGTTTTTGATGACGATCAACGAGTTTTTTTAAATATATTTGTATCTTCAACATTATAAAGTTAATAAACACGTTATATCTATTTACCCAACTGTGGTGACAGTTACTACTCATATTATGTCAGCCTGGAGGTATAACTCACCTTCACAGACCGCATTAGTGTAGCTTTCGCTACATTTCTAAAACAAAACCTTAAAGACTAAAACATGCAGTATATTTACATTGTTCTTTGAAATGTTCGAAATAAGGCGAAATACGCATTTCAGATTACTTAGGGGTCCCACTGAAAGTAGGAACAAAAGCTATGTGAAAACAACATTGATTTAAAAATGGTATCTTTAGGATCTACGAATTAAATACATATCAACTTATACTTTAGTTTTTGTGTTTAATAATTGAAGTGAAATTTTCTACTCGTTTATTGTTTACGAATACCTCCGGGAGCAGTTCTAAAGCGCCTTTGTTAGTATGGTTATCACTGCTTAAATTCACACCAACTTCAGTCGCAAATAACAAAAGTTGCTCGAAAAAGAATGCCTGAATCCCGGCCATCAAAGAGCTCAAGTTTTGCTCTTGTAAGTTGCCGATAAAAGGTTACAGTTATCTCAAGCACCAGGAAGACGCTAAGTCCTTTCCAAAAAAATAAAATTATATTGCATATTTCCTTAGCTAATGTAAACATCGGCTCATTTTTTTGTAAAAAAAAATCAAGCTGAGGACAAGTTGCATTGAACACACAGCAAGAAAGGAAGTGCAGAAAAGGTCTCCTTGCGTGATAAGCTTCTTCGAGGCACCATTTTGATTGTTATTTTGTTTGGACTTTTATAATGATTCAGAAATCGAAATGCTAGTCTTTTCTGAAATAATACAAGAAAACAGTGTTTTATGTGTGCTGCGCTAAATAGGTACTGAAAATGTATGCATTTTTATACAAAGAAGTACACAAAATACTAAGATCTTGAAGTGCTCGTCGAGAGAGGCAATATAAAATGTCGTATAGCTTCAACTTTACGCAAACCCAAATACATTTACATCGCGAACCCAATGGATGCCTTTTGAAAGGCATCCCCACAATGCACTCATGCGCAATCTACGAAGAAGGCTTTAAAAGTTTAAACTCAAAATAAAAATATGCACGAGATGCTTACGCGACTTTCGTGTTCACGAAACCACTCTGAAAACAGCGTTTGCCTAGCAGCAGAAACATAACACTTTCCAACCTGTTTTCCCCGCAAGCCTTTCACGTGGATTTACAGTTTACTCCTGAGTGCACTTTAGAGAAATGGATGCTCGTGAACAAAACTCCCTAATCCATATAAACAGTTTCTCCGTTCGTCCGTCTGTTTGCCTGAAGTTACGTGAACTATGCAACAATTCAATTCATCCGGTAAATAAGAAAAAAATATTTACCGTGGCTTATACGCGAATTCGTTCTTGCCTCTACTTCTATTTGAAAAATTCATAAAATATAAGGTCTTGTCTCCACGAAATGACTGTTTGATGTCTGCTTAACAAATATAATCGATCCCTCATTAACTGCTGCCTTCCATGCATTATACGAATTTCAAGATAAAGGTTCCTACGAACTTTTTAAATGGGCGCGTGGTCGGGACCCCCGAAGCACCGTCTACAATACCCCCGCTTTCCTGACAGGAAACCTGATGATCGCGGTGGGTTTCGCCAAGGACTTCTCCTTCCAGATGGTCATCAATTCCACCCTTGCCACAGACACATTAATCTTTCTCAAGTGAGTCCCCGCCATGTCGCCCATCCGCGGGCCACACACAGCGCCCTGTCGGTGGGGAGCTGATCAGGCTTCCCGTCGTTCTTCACGACGAGGGACTTCCGGCAGGCGGAAATGAAGCCGCGTTCGTCTTGTGTCCGGGTGACCATGTCCGCTGGAATGCGAGCTCGCTCCCTCGGGCTAATGCACCCGAGATTTTGACCGCCTAGTGCGGACGGTCGTGGGGGTGGCGGGGAAGTATGCGCGGGGACCCTGCAACAGGCTCGTATAATTGCCCTTTCCAAGATGTTTTGGAAAAAGAAATACAATAACTGTGCCTGATATTTCGCTTCGAACTAACTCATGGTGCAGCCGATGCAACGATTCGATGGCGCCGAACATGCGGAGCCATGGGTCAGAGTGCTCGTCATAATTGGGCATTTTCTATCAGCAGCTAAACCAATAATGCAAGAAAAACAAATGCTAGATCAGTGCACATATAATGGTGTTTTTTATATTTTTAGCCTATTATATTCTATGGACAAAGGTGACGACTGCCCTGTCGACACACTTTTTGGTGCTGATTGATTAGCTTTATCGGAGGGCAGCGTTGGCTGCGCTAACACTTTGTGTGAAACGGTCAAAACCATCGGTTGTTCGAATATCTTATTTTGAACCGACGCCATCTTGAACAGTGTAGTTTTCTGGCAGTATACTTCGTTTCATCTGACGTCCAGACGAAGCCGACGCTACGAGCTGAGGAAACCAACCAGACAGCGTGAAAAGCGCGCCCTCAATGTGTTTGTCGTGTTCCTGTACGTGTTCTATCATAACTAGACCAATCATAAACTAAGAAAGCATAGTGACTTGCCCCTTTAATACTGCATGATTGGTCCCATTACCACGTAGTGTCGCTTGCGTCTGGCCGTAAGCTGAAACGAAGTATAACCAGGTCTCAATCGTAGTAGGATAAAGGTTCGTCCACATGCAGACTGGTTCGATGAAACTATAATAGAAGTTGATGTGTACTGCGTTCGCCTCTAAGCTCTCAATAAAGTAGAAGCTATGTGCTCGTTTGTTCGGTCGTTCGGTTATCTTTCGCCACGTGATCATGCTCAAGCCCATAGTTACGCGCATGGAGCGGGGTCCCGCGATGAGAGAGAGGTTTTTGATTGGTCCGGCCGAATCATAGCTGCTACCGCAGTGTTAGCCTAGAGGTGAACGAAGCGCAACACTGCTTTAGGCCAATTGAGACCTCATATTTGGTGTTTTATTTTGTGCCGTCTTTACGCCGTGCAGACTTTGGGGTATAATAAACTGTGGATCCTTCAATTCACGTCGTATTTTGTTTTTTTCTGCCGCAGTTTTATTGAATGTCCAGTGAGGTATATGATATAATCAGGCGCATATGGTAGACGTTTTCTGCGTTAAGGAATTTTGTGTATATTCTTTTTTGACCATACGTTTATTTATAGCTGGACTTTTTTGGGTTCCTTTCTACCTTTCACGATTCTGTACATTCTGAGTGTATTCACAGGGAGTGCGAGCGAGTAGCATAGAGCAAAATAATGTCTAATAACGTTGCTGACTTTCCTAACGACAAACGTAAACACCTGAAGTCACCAACCCACGACTCAAATCGAATGTGCCATTCGAGGAAGTTAAAATAAATATTCTGTGGAATATGGTTTAAGAAACATTTACTGTATAATCAAAATATTACTCAGTGTAAAGGTTTGCCTGAAGTCGATTTTATGCATAATAGCGTGGGACCACTCGTTTAGGAAGGCGGTCCCGATTTTTTTATTTTGTTTTTTACGTAACAATTTGTTTATGTTTTTGTAGCCTTTATAGTATATTGCATTACTATAATGATATTGTGTGTTCTATTTTATTTTTGAGGGTGGTACCAGCTATATTGCTTCGGCACTCCAAGTCTTTTCTGTAAATAAATAAATTATTAAATAAATCTCAGTTTTGGGCTCGGGAAAATTGTAGGAGACACACAATATAATTCCTCAGCGGTAAAGAAGTCGCCGTCCATTTAACCAAGTTGTCCCCACAGCCATTTTTTTGGACATTTCAGAGAGAAGAAAAGCTACGATTAATCACAAATTGATTCATCATGCATGGCGAAATGTAGAAGCGAATCCTAAAGTGAAGGAGTTAAGACTCACAAGCCATCTGGATGCTGCACGGATTTCTTTGGTAATGAGGGTGATTGTATGATTAAAGTCCAGATAACAACTTAAACCTCTAACGTTGACTAAAAAGTTTATTTCCGAATATTCCGTTAAAATAAGGCTCTAAAACAACGTTCGTACTCTTAGCGGCTTCTTGTTTGGCTATCATGGCCTGGTCGACCATGACATCACCAGAAAGCGGAGACAGCCCTTCTTCAACACACTGCACAAGGCCTACAGGTACCTGCTCTCGCATAGGCGTACGAAACATCGCAAATTTCTATCCGACTTAAAATTAGCTGCCATTAGTGTTTAAATGTGGCACAGCTGTCTATAGCTGCTGAAGCTGGCGCTAACCGCCCAATTTCATCTCTTTAACCTTGCAGATGGCGTCCCCTGTTACGCATCTCGGGAGATAACTAAGTGCATAAAAAAATACCATGTCCTAAAATAGACTGTCAAACGATGTTGATGATAGCAGTGTTAGAGTGTGCAATATTTACCGAACCTTGCGTAGCGAGACAGGAGGCATATATAAATATTTAACTTTTGATAGACTATCGGTTTCTGACAAAACTATGGAACTATGTATATAATAGGTTATTGCGCTGACTTTGCAATTGTCAAGAGAGCTGTCTTTTGTTGAGTTTAAATGACAATGGAAATAGGGTCCTTTGTGTTGCATAATATGTTCAGCGCTAATTACCTACGTTTAGGCGTCTCTTTGTAGGAATTACAAATTTCTAATATTTATGTTCTTACGAAAGTTGCATGAGATCGGGTTTCCATTTCCAGAGCTGCTGCTGCAACTGCTGGCTACTGCGGTGGCGATGCTCCTTCCAATCACCGGCTCCGGTCCCATGTGGAAGGAGACAATGGACACAGTGGCCAGCAACTCCGAACTAACTGGTGGCTCAACATTCTCTTTGTCAACAACCTATTTGTTTCGCCGCAAGATAGGTGCGTATCGTGGTCTGATTGCAGCGTGCATCCCACCTAAAAACATTCCTTTAATACATGATCTGCATCGGAAACAGGCAGAGCACCCCAAAGTGCACAAAAGAGACCACTTACACAGCGCTGTGTAAGTGGCTCTTTCTTTTTTGTGTGCATGAAAACTTTAGAGTGCTTGTTTTGAGGGTGCGCTGTTTCCTTTTCAATGCATGAACAAACCAACTCGCCCGAATCTCGTTTTAACAACTTAATACAAACATAAAGGGATCCACGCAGTAATCTTGTCCTTACTTCTTCTGGAATTTCTTTATTTTGCATGTGTAATATTCACGACGCTAGGCGCAGTTTAGGTCGAGTTCACCACCCGCCTAGGCTCCGCGCACAGAACGACGGCCCCACCCATTACTGCTGGATTGGCTTGCTTCCTTGGCTGAACACGTTCGCAAGCCTGTCTCCAGTCACGACGTCCGTTGCGTCTAGTCCGCCTGACACCATCTGGATGGTCGTGAAAGGCGAGCGCGGACGCAGACGTGCAGGTACCCGCAGCTGAACACACTCTACAACCACCCGTGTACGGCTGCGAGACGCGGCCAGAAAACAGAGCTGGCACGCGTCCTCGTTTGACTGGCCATTGCGAGCGTTATTCCATTCCCGTCTGATGGCGCTGTTGATACTGCGTGAATTCGGCGTCGGGATGAGACGGAAAGTGGATTTTGGAGCAGGCGGTAATTCATCTGTCACTGACAGAAACTTTAGATCAGTGTGGAAACCCATATTCAAGTTTTCTGCCAGCGACATGCTATTTGACCACCGATGCCAGTCCACTTTCCGCCTTCGCGAATCCACTTCGAATCCGGCGTAAACGCGCCGTTTATCGTCTGCAACAGCTGAAGACGCGACCATGAAACCGCGTTGTAGCGTTCCGCCAGGCACGAAGCCACGGCCTAATACAAGCGTATCTCAGTATATGTCGAAGTGCGGTGAAAAGCGATCGATAACTATGGAAAATTGACAAAATAAACACGCGGTCCTTTCAGCTCAGCTGTTGTTGTCGTCTCCGGCATGAGCAGCTGGTCGGGTAAACGCATGACGACTGATAACGTGACCAAAAACAATATTCGATTTAGCGAACCCGGTGGAATGGCTCTAGACCTTGGAAGGAGCTTCAGGGAATAACGTGCACATACCTGGATCAACCGATGCAGGGCGAACACCCTATTGCTCCTCCAAAATGCTCGCAAACTCACCTGTGTATGTTCCTCGCGGTATCGAAATTATGATCGCACTCAGCTGTGCTGGCAAGATCTCAGAGCGGTGTCCGCTTTTACCGAAACATTGATAAAGCATCATTAAAATGTATGAACGATTAAATCAAGCCGGACCAAGCAAACTTGTTGATGTGAGATGTGCTAGACTAGGCCAGTCCGGCGTGCGAAAACAGCGTAGAGCCTGTCAGCGTTTCTGAAATCCTGTACTTGCAAATAGCTGTTGTTGCAAACTGACTGGGTTGAGTATTTCTTCCGCTGAACACCTCGTGGAACGCAAAACGGCTCGCACCTCATAAATACGTAAAAAGCAAAAAAACAGGCGATTTCAACGAGCTACGCATTTCGCCAAAGGTGCATCCGCATGTGCACCAATGGGCAGTGCAATATACGTTTGAAAGCAAAGGTGAGCGACTATCACACGATATCTCACGATATCTCAGGCGCTGCGCGCTATACGGAGCAAACAAATACGCATAACAACCGATGCAGGAGCGCGTTGAAACTTTCTTTAGAAAAGATGGCTTTTAGGTGGTTAAGCATTTAATTATGCTCAAAACATTACGAGTGCAGGTTCCAGAGAAAAAAAGTTCACAGGAGTCTCTTATGTGTAGGCACCTAGGACAACTTGAAAGCTTCAAGCGCCGATGCGTTAGAGAGAGACATGATTTACTACTCTAGTCGCATTCTCTGTATATCATTCGCCTCATGTCCTTCTATAGTCTGACGATTCTCATTTCTAGTTGTCCTTCAATTACTCTTAATTCAGTTGAATTCCTCTTGAAGTCCTCTCTAGATCTCTTAATTTGGTTTTGTCATCCTTACTTATTGCCGCCTGGTCGCCTGACGTGAAGTATCGCAACGTGCTCGTTTCTTGCCGCCGATGAAGCTCGATCAAGGACTTTGAAGGTCGACTGAGCATTTACGTATGAGTAGAGAATGAGCGAACTCTTGTTATGCACAAAGAAAAGAACAGCACAAAAATTCACGGTTGGCACGTTTGCTGTCGCAGAACAATGTCACACACGCTCCAGGACCCACTGGACAACTAGCTCTCTGGTCATTCCGAAGAGCTCTGTATCGTCTCCTGCGCCCGCAATCTCTGAACGATCAGCATCGACTGTTTACAGCAAAGGCGCTCGCCAGTCGCTCGTCGCCGGATGCGCAGCTCCCTGGGCGGCCTCTTTCGGCTTGAGCTGCGTCGGCGTCGGCGTCGGTGTCGGCGTCAGCGTCGGCGTCGGCGTCGGCGTCGACGTCGGCGTAACCTGCGGACGTTGCCGTAGCCGCGGACGTTGTATTATGGGACGTCACAGTTTATCCGCTAACTTTACTCAGGAACCTGAATTGGTGGTAAGTTCACGTGACGTCAATTTCCGCGCTAATTCTAAACTCGCTAAATTTAGCGGGCACAATAGGAGCTTTCGTAGACCGCGTTTCCCCTTCCGCTAAGCCCTCGGCAACAGGCATATTGCCATTGCAGCATGGTGCGCCGATGGCCTTGACTGCAGAGTTCCGGCTAAGCGCGAACGGTTGCGGAGAGCGTTGCGGTCAGCTGGAATGATCTAGCTCAAACCTGATTATCTCCGCCAAACTGGCTTAGGACCCCCCCCCTGGAATTTAGCGGAAACTTTCGCTAGGTTTGCTTGAAGCGGGGAAGTTGACTTGCAAACTTAGGGGCATTTTCCTGCTAAATTTAGCAGAATAAGTTTCTGCTGAACTTAGTGAAAAGAAATGTTTGCTAAATTTCTGCTAAATTGCACCAAATATTTATAAATTTTTCCATGAATTGAAAGTAATTCTTGCCGTTAACTTTATGGGAAAGTTGTACCTCATCGAAACTTTCTGCCAAAATGGATTTTATGATGAGAGATATGGCGAGCACGATGGGGAGGATGTATATTTTCACTCTCCTATTCTGTTCTTCCTTCCTCAGAGCTGCGCTCTAATTGCGTTACAGAAAATTCTAAGGTTTCAATTTTTTCTTCCAACCTACTCTGATAACTTTTATGAAAAATAATTTTTTGATTCTGGTGAAAATTTAATATTGAAATAACTGTTTATACAAATCATTCTTGCTCACTGAATTGTGCTGATAACACCCTGTATTATATTACCTGAAACATAAAAGCCTAAAACACGTCGCAGCAGAGAGGCACTACAATAATCACATCTTCACTAGATAGCGATACATATTGTCCTCAATTGGGGCCTTGAGGAGCTGATGCACTTTGCTCGCGTTCAACAGCGTAAATATTTACCGTGAATAGAAAGAAAATTCAGTGAAATAGCGCAATATTTTTCTTGTTTCAGTTTGTTTAAGTAAAATGTGCCGGGCGAAAAAATCATATTTGTGTTCATCTTATATTACTCAATTACCGCACACTTACACTTTGAAGGGCGAAATGTAGAAAAGAGATCGGCGCCCACTGCGGTCATTACCAGCTCACGGTGTCAGCTATACATGACATATTCGTCCTTTACAACGATTAAAGAAGAACCGATATTTTCAGAAAACGAGTTCCTGCGAACGCCCGTCGTCAAAAAGGTGGAAGATTATTTTGAGTAATATAACGATGAAGGTACACATTA
>JAZHYW010009795.1:0-13286 GCA_037355805.1 Ixodes ricinus
GCCGCACGGTACTACCTGCGTCACCTATCGCATCGCTCCGCAAACACGGCGCAGCCTGGGGCCGAGTGTGCGTTGCAATGCGACAGGCGGCGCAGGTAGTACGGTGCGGCTATAGGTTCTGTATATAGCCTTCGGCATATCGAGGAACTAAGCTCTCACGTGCGGCGTCCAGAGCGCTGTCTCAGCATGGTCTCAGCTCATATTGTACAACATGGAAGAGAGAAACTAACGACCTTGTGGTGTTTGTGTCTCGTTTGCGTCGTTGCTTTCCCTGTTCTGCACGTTGCCATATGGCAATGATGAGACGAAAATATTATGTGAAGGTACGCCGCGACACCGATCATCCGTTGTAAAGCCGCCGTGAACATAAGCTGCTAATGAGATGTCCTGTTTGCCTGTGAAGGAGGCTCCAAATGGATACAGAGCTAATGAGATAGACGCACAGTGCACCGGTTGTGAACATGTTGTGGATGAAGCAGGAAAATGTTTTCGGGCAGTTTTAATAATGCTTTGCTCCCTTTGCTCACTGCGCTGAAAACGACGGTAGTCTTCATAAGCCATGCTCTTTCGGCGCTGAAGAATGAACGCGACCGCATAATAACGGGCAGTCTTTTTACTTACCCTTTCATTTGCAAAAAGCTCGTGCAAAAACGGTTTTGACGAGTTTACACGTCCCTACATCGGTACCTCGCTATCCCATTCGCTTCATTGCGCATGAAGATTCAACGCTCTTTGCCATGGGAACGTTCGTGAAACTAGAAAGCCTCTGTTTGCCGCTAACAGTCGCTTTTCGAGTTCAGGTTGTGACGACAAAAAGACGTAAGAACAAGGAATGCACGGGAGTACAGTATTTGCATTGTTTTAACTCGACAACCTTACACTTGGCGACATAAACTCGAAAAACATGGCCGCGATGCTCGTCGGATCGACCGCGGCTGTGGTTTGACATGCGATCGGTAACTTGATCTACACGCACACGAATGCTTTCGTGCTGTTGGATGAGCCCATTCGGCGGCAGGACCCGGTCGAAGAGCACAGTGAGCTGGCGTTCAACGTCTCCAGATATAACAATTGACGAGATGCAAGACTTTGCTTCTGTTTGTGCCGGTGTTATGAAGCTTGAAAGTGGTGGTGTTGTTGTGACTCGTAATGGCAGCCTTGCTGAGACTATGAAGCCGGTAATAGACCTTCATTCAGCGTTGCCATGCGTCATGATTCAAAACCTCACCTTGCCACAAAGTGACCAACGCTTCCGCGAGCACGGAGGTAGCAGCCAACGGTTTGAGAAAGAATTGTTCCGCCGCCACAACCGCCAGCGATCGTCCCAATGGCAAGAAAACAAAGCGACAAGCTCACTGAGGTTTGTGTAGCGCTAACTGCTGATTCATTGGACGACAAAGGGTGAATGATGTAAAACGCTATGTAGGTTTGCCAGCGTTTTGCGAAACTAACGCGTTTCGTTGAAACTTTAATTTTAGGAATTTGTTAACGCCTTGAAAGTTTGACAGGTACTGCATTGTGAACGCAGCCTTCCACACAAGTACAGTGTGTGCTTGGCCTGCGTGCATATAAAGACAGGAACAGTGCCTATATGATGCATCGAATAAAGTAAATTTTGCTTATCCTGATAATGTTGATTATCTATTGAGTGCTGTTGATATGAGTGGCGTAGCTGATGGAACTTTTGAGAGGGTGAGGGTGGTGGGGTTGAGGTGGCTGGGATGTCCATGACTTAAGGTGTGCGCGGGTGCGGGGTGCGGGGGCGGGGGGGGCGAAATTTCTGTGTATATTCTAGGGCCCGCCGGACTAGGGGAGGGGGGTGAAGCCCTTAAGCCTCCCCCCTCGCCCCCTACCCCCGGCTTCTCCGCTAGATGATACCATATGGGGAGCATCCTACATTCACAGGCTGCCTTAAGCATGTGCATAGCCACTGAACTCGTACCACAATGGCAAGATACTTGCTGCCATTCTTCACCTTAGGTAGCAGTTCTTTCTTTAGTACATATGCTCGCTTCTCTTCACACATCTACTCTGCTTCCGCTTGTCGTTTATGCTTGATGGTGATAAGTCAACAGTGCGTATTTGCTCTGCGTCACAGGCGAATTTCGAAAATCCAGTTCATACTACTCTATAATTTGAATGAGTTACTGTCACGTTTGTTACGACAATCTATTTAATTGGTATTATAACCTTTACATTAAACGCACGTGTGTTGAATGTAGGACAACTGTATCTTTCTTGTTTTTGTTGGTCACGGAGATGACAACCATCCACAAGATTGAACTGGCTACATTCTTCGTCTACAGTGGGTAACAATGTTATTCCATACTCTGTCAGACTAAACTCCTGCTGTATAAACAACTAACGGTTCATTTTAGGACACACCTGTTCGTAGTTCATTGCTGGGCATCGAACAGTGTTTCTTATGACTGTCCGATGACTGACATGCAATTCCAGAGGCTTGGCGTAAAAAGGTAAAATATCTAATTGATACAATAAAATGATATCAGCAACCCATTCAGATTTTTATTGCGTGATTGACAGTAGCTACAAACCGAAACAAATTGTCATCTGTAGACATAGGCACTAAACGTGCACTAACTTCGGAGCGGTAGAAACCTTGAAGTTTAAACGTCAACTTACCACCATGTTGTTAATGGCAAAGTGGTGTTTGCGGCAAAGAGTTGGAGTCCTTCAGAACGGTGACGATCTCCTTCGGACCGATGATGATGGTGACGAAGGTTCAGTTAGATTCTAGGTTCCGTCAACGCACCCCACGACGTCGGTGTGCTTGTCGTGGTGGCGACGAAAGCCTTCTTTCGCACATGCTTCAGCTGCCTCGATCCAGGGTTTTGTTGACCCAACCGCCTCTTCCCAGCCGGTTAACAGCGACACTCGCGACGGCTATCACGGTTCTGATCACTATCGACTGGGCATTAGCTATGAGATCATCGGTGGCAACCGCGCCCTCTGTAGCTTCCGTTGCGAAAACTGACTGCGATTCAATTAGTAGCTGCTGCTCGATGGTCATCATCTCTCGTCGTCTCCATCTATCGGCGCGCAGCTGGTAACACTGCGATCGCACGGTGCTTTTCGACACGCGGTACTGTCGTCAGAAACAGTCGTCGTGCATCGCGAAGGCAACCGGGTGCTCGCGGAAAACCCGTCATTGTACGCGTTGGTCGAGCCATCGTTGATCAACAAGCATCGCCGCCATTTTCTACGGTCTAGAATTCTGCCGAAAGCTTTTAATGCGAATAGCATTTTATGGATACTTCACGCACTTTTCGCCTATGTATCTATCTTTCTATCTATCTGGCTATCTAACCTCTTACGCCGCGGGTCGATAAACAAATAAAAAAATCAGCAGAACCCATCCTTTGGGAATGATTATCTACGTTAATGCGAATAGCATCAAACGGTGCAGAGTTATGCGCGTCTCGTCAGGTGGCCGGCACACTCTGAGATACGCCAGCCCACTCTTGAGGCGATTCTAAATTTGTTGACACTTTCACAGCCCTGCGCACGATCTCCGCAGCCCAGCACGTGCGTTTGTGTCACTTAGGAAGGCGAGCAAAGCACGCGCCATACGCATCAAACACTCAAAATGGTACCGACCAGACTTTCTGGCGTCTCAGCTAGTCTCAACCAACGGTACTCTAAACGGTTGTTTAGAGTACCGTTTAAGTACCGTTGGTTGAGTACCCAGTTTAGAGTACCCAGCCGGCGCCGGTCTTTTAATGCGAATAGCATTCTTTGGATACTTCACGCACTTTTCGTCTATGCTATCTATCTATCTATCTATCTGGCTACTCTAACCTCTTACGCCACGGGTCGATAAATAAATAAAAAAGACCGGCGCCGGCTGGGATTCGAACCGTTGACCCTTTGATCAGCAGGCAGACGCGCTAACCACAGAGCTATGAAGGCAGTCATTCAACGCACTCTAAACGGTTGTTTATATCTTTACCATAGGACGCGCTTTACAGCGCTGTCACAGCTACCGGTGCGCGCGTTCCATGCACGAGGGCTCATTCCGCTCTCGTGAGGCTGAGCACGGCCGTTAGCTCACCCTCTCCCGCGCTCGGGAGAGGGTGATGTAGCGGCCGTGCTCAGCCTCACGAGAGCGGAATGAGCCCTCGTGCATGGAAGCGCGCGCACCGGCAGCTGTGACAGCGCTGTAAAGCGCGTCCTATGGTAAAGATATAAACAACCGTTTAGAGTACCGTTGGTTGAGACTAGCTGAGACGCCAGAAAGTCTGGTCGGTACCATTTTGAGTGTTTGTGCGTATGGCGCGTGCTTTGCTCGCCTTCCTAAGTGACACAAACGCACGTGCTGGGCTGCGGAGATCGTGCGCACGGCTGTGAAAGTGTCAACAAATTTAGAATCGCCTCAAGAGTGGGCTGGCGTATCTAGAGTGTGCCGGCCACCTGACGAACGCGCATAACTCCGCACCGTTTGATGCTATTTGCATTAACGTAGATAATCATTCCCAAAGGATGGGTTCTGCTGATTTTTTTATTTATTTATCGACCCGCGGCGTAAGAGGTTAGATAGCCAGATAGATAGATAGATAGATACATAGGCGAAAAAGTGCGTGAAGTATCCAAAGAATGCTATTCGCATTAAAAGACCGGCGCCGGCTGGGATTCGAACCGTTGACCCTTTGATCAGCAGGCAGACGCGCTAACCACAGAGCTATGAAGGCAGTCATTCAACGCACTCTAAACGGTTGTTTATATCTTTACTCATAGGACGCGCTTTCCAGCGCTGTCACAGCTACCGGTGCGCGCGCGCTAGCTCACCCTCTCCCGAGCGCGGGAGAGGGTGATGTAACGGCCCTGCTCAGCCTCACGAGAGCGGAATGAGCCCTCGTGCATGGAACGCGCGCGCACCGGTAGCTGTGACAGCGCTGTAAAGCGCGTTCTGCGGTAAAGATATAAACAACCGTTTAGAGTACCGTTGGTTGAGACTAGCTGAGACGCCAGAAAGTCTGGTCGGTACCATTTTGAGTGTTTGTGCGTATGGCGCGTGCTTTGCTCGCCTTCCAAGTGACACAAACGCACGTGCTGGGCTGCGTGAGATCGTGCGCAGGGCTGTGAAAGTGTCAACAAATTTAGAATCGCCTCAAGAGTGGGCTGGCGTATCTAGAGTGTGCCGGCCACATGACGAACGCGCATAACTCCGCACCGTTTGATGCTATTCGCATTAACGTAGATAATCATTCCCAAAGGATGGGTTCTGCTGATTTTTTCCTCTTCGAGCGATAGAAACAAAAGTTGCAAAGCACGAGCACATCACCCCGAACTACGGTGCCCCGAACGATGCTTACACGAACGTTGGCTTGCACTGCGCAAGCGCGCCTGCTCGACAGGAACGTTGAAAGCCCAGAGCACGTTCTTGTAGCGTCTATACTCGCACTAGCTCGCACTCGTAGTGAAACAGCGATTAAGGTGTGTCGACTTGTACCGCAGTTAATCGTAGTTACGTGACTTCCGCTATGTGCTACGTACGTCGGACGTGGTCATACGTCACTTTGTCGTCACGGTCCGAACTCGAAGAGCGGCACTCACGGCAAACGGTTGCTTTCGTGTTTCGCGAACGTTCCCATGGGGAACCGCGTGGGATTATCACGCGCGCTGTGGCCAATTGGAGCGCGCGGTTGGTAGGGGGAGGAGTTTTCAAGAAACACGAACGTGACCGTTTGTGACCAGAATAGCACCCCAGCACGGTGTCGGTAAAGTCGTCGCGTTTTTGTGGGCCGGCTTTGCAGTCAAATGTACGGGAGCGTGCTCCAACGCCGATTATACCTGGGCACGCGCCCTCCTGTCGAAGATGCCAGTGAAAGTTGTCCACGAGCATAGCGCTCGCAAACCGCTCTAAAGAAATTGTTCCTCTGAAAATTATTTATTCACATTCGCGCGAAATTTTTAAATTGTTTCACTTTCCTCCGGAAATGTTTGCCTTGGATTTCCTTGGTAGATTTAGAAAATAATAGAGACTCTGAATGCAGCCATTTAAAAAGTGCATGCCATGCTGCCGCTATCTTCGAGGCCGCCTTATTTTGGCCAACCATCTAGGGAACAAAAAATCTGCGTGATTGTCTGTCGCGGATGCGAGTCTAAATGTGTTCGACACGAATTCTGCGTCAATGCTGGATATAAACTCGGTTCTAGTCACAATTATCGCACTAAAAACGATGCCCAAAATATGGCGGCCGAATATGTTACTAGGCGATGTTTTGAAAATAGTTACCAAAAACGGTCGAAAGAATATTCCGAGTCAAGTTTAGCAAACACAACGCTGGACTTCAAAGCAATAACGGTAGACTAGAACCTTTTTCAGAAGTTTTGTATTGAATTCCGGCGTAGCGGGCCTCCGCGCACAGTTCTGACGGCCTCAGGGCTTACCGGTATTAAGGAACAACTAAATCCGTTTTAATCTTTGATACACATTTTTTACAGCCCTACCATGAAAATACGCTTTTTCTTATATGAGTAACGAGTGACAAGTCCCATATCACATGTTTTGGGAGTGTTTAAATAGTTCCGTGTTGTAAAGTGCCTTTTTGTTCTTTCTATTAGGCTGTCAAAGACAAGGAAGCGCCTCTGGACATCTGTTGGGGCTTACTTGACCGCACAGCACGCCCATGTGCGGTCAAGTGAGTCTAGTTGCTTTCAGCCAACTAGGCTGAAAGGCATCTAGAAATTGTTTCATAAAACAACATTTACTAACGACTGCTATTTTACTTCTCAGATGTGCGTGTGAATATTGCATCTGATCAAATTACAGTGTTACTGTTGACTTTAGTATTGTAAAAGTAGCCTTTGTTGCGTGGCCTCCTATTGCAAGAAAACACCGAAGCACTTGTGATAGCTGAAACCAGGCAGGAAATCGAGCCGAAAAACGCACTTTCAAAAACACACAAATGTGTGTTTTTGATGAAACATGATGGAACACATGATGGAACACAAAATAAATGAAAAGCAGTGTGGTCAAGCAAAATGGTTCCATGTCATCCCCCAAGGCAAATACGTATACTGCGCTGCACTGTTAATACGAACACGATAAAATCGCTTTTATTTGCAGTTTATTACTTTGGCAGCTATTCAGAGCTGAAATTTTGTCGCTCAGATTAGTGCCCCAAACGAGCGCTTTATTCTACACCAATAGGTTGATGTCAGCCCCCTGAAATTAAGGGAAAAAATAAAAACTGGATATTGATTGTACCCGCTAAAGGTATCGAGCACTGTACATAGACACCAAGGTACCCTATCACAAACCAAAGCATATGAAGAAGAAAGAACTGATTTCATTGGGAAAACAAAAAAAGTAGAGATATAAATCGAGCACTCACTTTCGCTAATTTGCACGCGCTGCAGTCTTGCTGCCTAAAGTAACCTAACTAAATATATGTCTGTTTGCCGACTGCTCGCATAGAAAATTCGAGCCCGCTGGCTTAGACAAGGCAGCACCTGTTCCCACCATTCAGGGGCCGGGAAAGGATTACGGCCAGCAATTTCCCAAAGCATCCAAAGGTTCTTGACCACCGTGAAACGTTTTCTTGAGGATGTCGTTTCAAACAAAGTCTGCGCAGCCATCTTAGTGCAGCGAGGTTCATAACGGTCAAGCGCGCTCCCAAGCATGCTTTCAAGTTGCAGGCACCGGTTTCGACTTCGCTTCCAGAAAAACACCATCTACTGAAGCTTTACTGAGAGTGGAACGCGCTTCCTAAAATGGCGAAGAAAGCGGAGTTGACGATTCACGCGCAAATCCCACAGCGGGTCCCGAATGCTCGATGGCGACTCCGCTTTCCATAGAGCAGAGCGAGAATGCGAAGAAGGTCTGCTAAAACTTTCTATTATTCGATGCAAAAACGGATCAGTTTTTCATCAGCTTACCTACACAGCTTAAAAGAGCAATAGGGCGTTCAGACGATACATCGATGCTTGACTTGCTGGTTTTAGTAAAAAATTATCCTGCTCCTTTCCCATGTGCCAGGTACAAGACCGGTGTCCCATGAGATGCTGAACAGTGTTAGGAGCCTTGTCTTATAGCCACTTGTCCTATGTCAATCAGGTAGGAATACACTACGCCGTCAGGGTCAGGTGACGATTTTGAATTTGTCGAGTCGATTGCAGATTACATTTCTTGCATACTAAACGGGGCATTCATTCATTCATCCGTTGAAGAAGAAATTGCAACACGGGTTCTGGACCTATCCTGTACGTTAATAGATAACCTAGTGAGCATTGCGAAAAAGTCTTCGTCGATACATATTTCAGAAACCTGTTGTCTTAGAGCTACAGCTCTAATTGGACGTACTTGCTGTGGTGGTATTTTTAGTCCACGTGGAATTCTCCACACACGTATAAAGGGCTTTTTGGGACCCATTGAAGCATTAAACAAATTTCCAGCTCTGTCAACCAAGTTTTTGCATGTGCCGCTTTGTGTCTTTGGTCCTTTCGACCTGCTCGTAGGTCATTTAGAAATTTTGTCCGCCTTACTTTGCGCTCTGCTCGTCGGCGAATTGTACGCAAAGCTCTTTTATTCCAAAATTGATGACGCATCGGTTACATAGAAGGTTATTTAACTTTGTCGCAGCTGTTCTTGAGTCAACAGTAGCACTCTCGAACTTAGATCACGGAGTACCCCACTAGCGAAATTTGCGGTGTAAACATCTGTGTGTTTTAATTTTTCCATCAATAAAAAAATCGAACTCAGATAAGCTGAAAGGGCTCCACAAGCCTACTCCAATTAGTCCGTAAAAGTATCCCAGTTTGTTCGTTGAACTGTTTGTTTCGTGCGCCTTGAAACAACTTGATGTTGCATAGGTAGGTATATGGTCGCTTGCGTGCATCTCAACGTCACTGAACCAACCCGCAGAGGGAAGAGTGGTGTTTGTAAAAATGTCAAATTCAGACGGCTACTGCACGTTGTGCCGCGTAGATACGTCGGGCTCCTGTCATTTAGTACTGAAAGATGGTGTTGTAGCGAGCTTGGTTTATGTAACTACATTTATATTTGCAATATTTATAAATGGTACTTAGTTACAAGGCAGAAGCCGGCCATCGTAGAACTTGGTAGAACGTCGATGCACCACGTCACCCCGAATCTCAGTGTCTCGTGGCAAGCGTCACGAATCGCGCGGCAACGAAACACACGGCTCTCGCTGTGAATCCTGCTGTCCTTGTAGATCGAAGGCTATAGCTGCCCCCCTTCCCCCCCCTTCCCCCCCCCCCCCCCCCTTGGACAAGTGGCTGCGTGGCCGCTTGAGTGGAGTCTCTTTTGTGCTCAGTGGGTTTTGTGTGTTGCGAATGAAAGGGGGAGAAGAAAGTCGGTTTTAGTCCGTCGATTGTAAGGTTTCGCGCTTGCCTCGAAGCAACAAGGTATATTATTTTGGGTGATTTTTCCAGGACAGGAAATGGTCCATCGTACAGGTTTTGGAGAAGCTTTCCGAGGTGCATCCTTCCTGAAGAAAACGTGTGTTGCCTCAGCAAGCGCAGGATGCTAGAAAAACCTTCGGTTGCTTTTGTTGACATGATGGAACTGGGCGAAGCGTTGACATTGCTTGCCTTAACTTGTGGACGTATTGATGCGGGATCCATGCTGTCTGGCACGGTAGGCGGCTCGAGCAGATCCGCAGGCAGACGCAGCGGATCACCGCAGACGAGCTCAGCCACCATACTCGCCATGTCAGTTTTGAGCGTTGAACACAACCTGCTAGAGCATAATGGGCTGGTTGTCGACGCAATCATCGAAAGACGACTACGGCTACGAAGCGCTGATTTTAGCTGCCAATGAAGACTTTCCACGAGGCCGTTTGCGGCAGGATGGTAAGTTGTTGCACGCGTCCGGGAGCAGCCGAAAAGAGACGCGCAGTTGGTTTTTTGTAACTACAATTATATTTACAATATTTATAAATGGTTCTTAGTTCCAAGGCTGGAGCCTGCCATCGTAGAACGTCGATGCACTACGTCACCCCCGAATCTCTGTGTCTCGTGGCACGCATCACGAATCGCGCGGCGCCGAAACACACCGCTCTCGCTGTCGTTCGTTTCGTCCTGTAGCTCGAAGCACAGCGTAAAGCAGCGAGGAGGCCAGCGTCTTCTTCGCCTGCTCATGTGCAAACGTCCCCGGACTGGGTGATCACGTTGTAACTCTCTGTCATTATATCTGGAGCAGGGCAGATGTTGAGAACGTCTTCGTTTTTTTGCCAGCTGGGACTCGGTGCTGCATTCTGTGATTACAGAAACCGTACACGTTCGTTTTGGGATGGTTAGGGACGTATATTCATTGTCGATGTTGTATAAGTATTGGTGTGATCTGGCTGGTTGGCACATGTTCAACAAAAATAGAAAAAAAGCTTGAAAAAAACACTTAACAGAGGCAGGAAAAACAGAGCTGACTATCAACTATTCTTTACTATCTTCATCTTCTTCAACCCTCGGTCTGGTCTTAATCTTCAGCTCCGGACGATTATGACTCTGTTTCATACTTAGGTGTGCAACGCTGTCAAAGGCTGCTGGCGCGACCAGGGCTTGATTTAGTTGATCATTTGCACGCGTTCTCACCGCAAACTTAGCCATAGATGCTGCCACGCGCTCGCGCCAGTAGATTTGACAGCGCTGAACACCAAGTATTAAACAGAGTATGCATGTTTATGATAATGAATAACTTGGTTAACATTTCAAAAATTAAGAGATAGCGAAGAAGATATAAAATATATATTAAATTAAACAAGAGACAATATTAATGTGAAGTACGCGCACATACCAATCATACACGTTTACAGCTAATCACTGGGCTACAGCAAATCTGAGATACGGGGAAGTGCGATAGAAGCTCTGTTAGTACAATTCTTTGGCCACAGCTCACAGTAGATATTGTTTTTCATTTCTTATGAAGCGTGATACAGGGGCAGCTAACACAGCACTCTGAATTTTCCTCTATAGGGAGTATTCACTACCGGCCATAGCTGTCTGCGCCAATGCTGAGCCCTGCTGATGGCGAGCGTCCACAGTTCTTTTTCGACGTGGCATTCCAGACCATCAGGACTGCCGGTCTTAGCATCCTAATATTGTAATCCCGTTCTGAGCATGCGCCTGTAACAGCGCCCTCAAATATGGGGTCCAAGGAATACCACCTATATCAAATGACTCAAACATCTCCTTTCGTGTTGATTTAGTTTCCTTGTAATAATGCTGACATTAGAAAAGATGGACTACACACAAGTCTGTAGTGTGCTAAAAGGCGTCCTGATGATCCGCTTTTTATTGTCGCTGCGTGCTGTCGAGTTTTATTGTTGATACATTGGCCTGTTTGGACGACACAGCACTTGCTGCAAGATAGAGGAATACGGTAGACCACCTCAGATTCGCACTGGGTATATCGTGTCCTATGGACAGTGTTGCACTTCTTCCCCCGGCTGGCTTTCGTATTTATTCGGCGGAACATAGATTGAGTTCCTTGTTCGGAAAGAACAAAACACCTGGACGTTCTGCCTTCCAGTGAGTTTTCGTTAATCTGTGAGTTATACCATGAATATATGGGATTACTGCGCTATTCATTCGTTGTTTTTTTTTGCCTTTGTTTCATCGTTGCTCTTAGCGATTTCCCTACACACCCTTAAGGGGGATGACACCCGCCCTCTCTTGTTTTTCTTGAAGGCACCTCCTTAATTCGCAACGACTATTCTATTCTCAATGCCCCCCCCCCAACCCCCCCCCCTCTTAACATATAGACACCTCCTGTCACGTTCTCTGCCGGGATCTGAACCGAAGACTTCCAGCCACGAGATTGTCAGGACGGACAGTCCCTGGAACACTTTTAATATATACAGAGGTCCGGTCATACGATAATAGACGAGCACTGACGCACACTTCCCGAAAGTCATATCGAGGGGTGACAGATGCGTCCAAATCACACGATGATGAGACGAGCACGGTACACTTTACGCAAATGCTATCAAGGTGTGACAGTACCGCGTGATAATATCGCGCTAACACAGAAGACCGATAACACTACATCTCCTTTTTCGAGTGAGAGGCAGAGTTTGCATCAAACAAGAGATCGCCCACGATCAATGAAAAAAATCAAAAGGGTCATCACGTGTCATTGACAAGAATCGACGTTCAACATCAGGTACAACAACGCAGCATTCACAACCAACATGAATCAATCGAACACGCTGAGTTCAAAACAAACCGGAATCAAGTACGGTGCATTCAAAAAATCCGTACCGCTCAGGCTGGTGCACTACCCGGCCAGATCGCGTCGGCTAGACCGGAGTGGACCACAGGCAACGGAACAGCAAGACTCGTGTCCTTGACTTGGACTCTTTCGGCCATCTGGCGAACCGGGACGACTGGGGCACATTGCCCTTGGGCAGCTGCCAGTTTCTACTTCTGGGAACTCGAAGCAGTCATTACTGTCCACACTTTCCCTGCCTGCTTGAATTGGAACAGGGCTCTTCGGTTCCGTTCGGATTCGGCAGCCGTGCCTCAACTCGACCACACACGGGCGCGTGGCAGCACCCCGAGGAGTATAGCGCCGGTAAACACGCCCTCAGGTGACGCCACGGCCGCAAAGCTGACACGCGGCAAGCGCTATGAAGCTGAGCTGAAGGCTTCGCGCGTAGCTTTTACGTCGTGAGAGACGGGGGTTTTTGCACTATTCGTTTTTCATGAGCAAAAACATGAGAGCTGTGAACGTCGAGTAATTGAAAGAACCAATTTTAGAACGCAGGAAAATTATTATAACTTACAATTATTGTAGTGAAATACAAGAAAGTGATATTTGGAGACAGATGTGTTCTTTTTGCGATAAACTGGGTGGTGTATTATTTCTGAACGATCGTGGCAGCTGTAATTAAAAAAGATCTCATATAAAATGGCTTAATTACTATCGAAGTAGTGGGATCAGATAAATTGAACTCACAGTAACAATCGGATAAATGATGCTGAGACATTCATTTACTTTTATTCAACCTCAAAGGCATCCGAAGACTCATTGCATGAGGGGGGACTAAAAATAACAGAGAAATAAGTAATTGAACATAAAAAGTAGACACGAACAAACAAAAATCACACACACACACACACACAAAAAGAAAACTACTTATTAGCATGTCATTCTTATGATGCAGCTTTACAAATCAAGGTTCAGTACACAGGTTGATGCACTTATTTTTAATTGAAATAGGATTTCTCTCCAGTTACGATACGGTCAGGTAATTTACTCCAGTCAGTGTTGCAAAGTACTAAGAAAAAAAAGCAATGCATGC
>JAZHYW010009796.1:0-65474 GCA_037355805.1 Ixodes ricinus
GTTTCACAACTGCTGAACCCCAGTGGGTTTGACAGGTTTTACCAGTTTGACAAATGCCACACAAATGCCACACATTGGAACTAATGTCACACAGATCTGAGCTTTTTGACAGCGGAGCTGTTAAGGGCCTAGTTTCCCCAGGATCGTGTCCCCTGCAAAGAAATGAAGACGTTGAACTCTGGACACCTACCACCATCTATGAGCGACGGCAACAAGCCACATATCTGGTTGCCGCCATCGCTCAGTAGATGGCGGCAGCCTTTCCACTCTGGCTTGCCGAGCTTGTGGCGGCCATTACTTTCCATTGTACAGCTCCACTGGTCTTCCTTCTTCACCAGAGTGGAAAGGCTGAAAGTTTTTTTATTATTTTTCTTTATAAAAGTTTATAACAACAATCTCCCTTCTTTAACAGGGCAGTCACTCTCAAAGAAGCTTTGTAACGACTACCCTTTATTGAACACCCAAAAGTTTCACAAAGTTTCACTGCCATACGTCATCTGCTGCTTGACTATCGGAACTGAAATCAATCAAAGAACGCGCAGGCACACAACAACCATCCTGCAACACAAAAAAAATAAATGTTAACCGTTTGGATTGTTGTAGAGGCTGGGCAACAGCGTGTTGAATACACGTTTTCTGCTCGTTCGTCGTCATTCGCCGAAGGAGGTGTTAAAACCTGTGTTAGCGATGAAAATTACCATTGAGAACGCGTTACAAAGTCTCACAAAGTGCAGCACCACAGGAAAAGGGCGCAACTCTTCAAACGCGTCTCGTGGGCTTGTACCGTGATGAAGGCTTCCTTGGCACCTTGGTTTAAGCGGCGCAACAAGAAAGGAGAAAATAAAGACGAGACAGAGCGACAGCGCTGACTATCAGCCAAATGTTTATTTCCACTGCGGGCAACAGCCAAGGATAACAGAGTAGCGAAAGAAAAGGCAAAGCAGGGCGGCGGTGGAAATAAACCTTCAGTTGATAGTTCATGCTGCTAGTCTGTCTCGTCTTGTCATTGTCTTGTCGCAGCTGTTTTAAACCCAAGATACTAATCAGCCAACTAGCCCAAACATACCTTTTACGCACGCTTCCTTGTGCAGCTGAACTGCTCGTGTCTCTGCCTTCGCTACGTTTAGGATACCTATCAGAATCGATGCTGGCAAAGTTTTGAAGGTGTGTCACGCATAGATGTCTTCCGGATAGCCCAGCTGTTCCGGCGATCAAGGAAAAAGAGGTCGTTGGTTGCTAGTATGCACTATGAACCATGGCAATGTTCCAAATCTTTTCGAATGGACCACATGGCAGGCAGCACGAATAAAGTGATGCTGTGGAGCAAGGTAGGTTTTTGAACGCCAAAGTATGATACGGCGAAGATTGAAATTTTTTGAAAGGCGGCCATATGATCGTGTGCAATCTGTCAGGGTGTGGGAGGGGGGGGATCGGTGGCCAAGTGGGATAGCGCACACCAGCTCTGAGCACGTGGAGCGAAAGCTTGCACTGCAGAACCCAGGGTCCTGGGTTCAGTCCCCACCCGTGCCTGTTTCGATCTGGATGAGCATCGTACCGGCGTGCGGTCGTGTATTTTACTGCGTGATAGACCCCAGGCTAGTGCTTGTACTGCACTGGCTAAATTTCTCATCTACAGATGGGAGACTCGTCGTCCTCGTTGAGGCAGACCAAGTTCTAGCCCGTGTAAACATACACACAACCCAATTATCTTTTGCAATCTGTCGCCGCCGTAGTGTCCCCTCCCCATCTTCCGTCGGTATACTGGACAGAGCTCGTTTCTGGGCCGCGAGTGCCGCAAGTTACAAATAATCAAGCAATGGTGAGGGTGCAGGCTAGCTGCAGTTGAAATTTGAGCAGAGTTGTAAACCCGAGACGGGGGAGGGGGGGACACCCCAGGACAAAATGCTGTATGAGGGAGGAGGGGGAGAGGAGGCCCCAGCAAAATTGAAGATTTCGGGGGGGAAAGCATGGGGCCCGCCCCCCCCCCCCCCACGCAATCTTCAATTTTGGCGACAATTTTATTACTCCTACGACTTCGACATTATGCTCAATCTCGGGCACGGACGGGGGAGGGAACCCATGCCCCCCCCCCCCCCCCTCCCCGGTTATGTGCCTGAGATTGGGACAATGGACAAAAACACAGAATGAAACGGACGAAGTTGTCAGAGAAATAAAATGTTGCCCCAAAGACACGTATACGTCTTTATGCACGTTGCACTCGCATAACAAGTCCACACGTCGTCGATTCTTCATCGGTATTCAAGCATGCGAAGGCACATAGACGAAGTACTTCCGCGTGCCAAGGAAGCTTTGATCACACCGCGAGACTGGCGAGACTTGCGTTTGACAAGTTGCACCTTTTGCTTGCAATGCTGCGCTTCCGTAAAGAAAAAAAAAAAAAAAAAAATTGACGTATATATTTGAACAAAATTTGAAATATACCCGTATTCAAAAATAGATTGAATATGATCCACAATATCTGTAAATGACAATCACACGTTTGTATTTTGAGCCTGGTGGCTGTACTTTTCGTTATAAATGGCCCACTCTGGCAAGCGCTCGGACAGCAGCCAGCTGAGAGCCCGTGACATCTGACGGAATCGTGACGTAGTTCGTCTCGGGACGAGGAAAGCTGCGGCGAGGCTGACGTCGAGAAGATGACCGAAGCGGCTGCTTTTGTACGAATTTTGAGTGACGGGTTAATCTTCTATAATCTTCTAGAGGGACAATAGCAACTTCTGGGTAACACAAAAGGGATTCTCTCGGAGAGGGGAGTTCCTCCTTCCCCTCTTCTCTCGTGGTAGCCAGAGGCGAGACAGTTATCGTCACTACCTGTCAAGGTTCCTAGACGGGCATTACAAACGAGGCGTTAGCGACATCCACCAGGTGCTCTCTGCTAATCGTTTAATTCGTTTTAAAATTCCTTTTCCTGTCTTTTTCGACAGGAGGTTGGTGTGTCTGATGTGATACTGCTCCTTTGAACACATATAGACCAAACAATAAGCGCCAAAATTTCGTTGTAAATTGTAAATTGTAAATTTCGTCATTCGCCGAAGTTGCAACTTCGCCGAATGACGACGACCGAGCATGAAAACGTGTCTTCAGCAAGCTTCCGCCTAAGCCTTCGCGTAACGCTCCAAAAGAGAGCCATAACTCTTAATTCACAAAATATTTGTTAAATTTTGTTTAGATGTCTTCGTGTTTTAATGGTTACACAACATATTTTCTGAACTTTTATTGTCGAAAACAACTAAACAAAACAAAAATTTACTTTTCCAAACCGAAGATGTTTTACATTTTTCTCACTAGGTTGCGGCAGTTGCCCCTAATAAGAATAAACGCAATAGGTAGTGTAAGTCGTAGGGAGTATACACCTTTTTTCGTTTGAGCCTCGCACCCAACCACGTTGGTCTCCATATCCGGTGTGCGTTCCAAAGAAACAAACAAAAAAAAGCAAGAGATTACAGCCTTGGATCAGGTAAAAAAGTATAGAAGGGTCATTATAAAGAACGACTGACGGTTGCAATTAAAATGTTAACACGTTCTACTGTCGAGATCGAGAAGAAAGCGATGTTTTCCCTACCGGAAGTTCAGAATTAAAGATGGCGGCGGCTACGTAGAAAAGTGTATAGTGCTTTAGGATCTTTAGGATCCGATCAGAGCCGTATATGTAGAGAGTTTGGCCATTCGTTGGGAAGTATAGGAGACAAATGAGGAGGCGCCATTGGCCGAAAGCGGGCTGGGCGTGTCCCAGGGCGTCTTCAGAAATTCGAATGTGACCAACCAGAAGCCGGAAATAATACCCTGGCGGTGGTCGCGAGAAACAAACCTGATAACTGCATTAGAGTAACTCTTAATGACTGAAAATATGGTACACGTGATGTTTCAATCACGCTCATCCAAAATGATGGTGGAAGAGTGCGACTAGCGGAACGATCGACATAATCCGTACGCCAAGCGCCGAGGGCCGGGAATCTGCCGTCCGAGCGGTCACACTCTGTCCGAGCAAAACAGAGTTGGGCGGCGCACACGTGCACCTCTATTTTCAACCACAAAGAGTTACTACACTTCACTCTTACGTGCTTATTAAAACCATTTACGAACATAGACTTTTGATCAGAGCTGTTTCTTGCTACCACCGCTAGGGGATTCTTTTCGGCTTCTGGTTGGTCAAGAGAGCATGCCAAGCCCTCTTTCCGAGTCTGACGCACGCCCTGGCTCTGCCCGACGCCCGACCTCCCATTGACCAAACTCTCTACATATACGGCTCTGGATCCGATATTGTTCATCTAGTCATACTAGTAGTCAAAATTTTTATGAAAACATTTCAGACGAGCGGGCGCTTGGTTCGAAAAGTGGCGGTTGCTGTCTAGTTTTACGCTTGTTAGCTCTACTCTCCTATTTTTTAATAACTTTAGCCTTATCATTTTCACAGGAACACAGCAGCGTAAGTAGCTTATTTATCTCGAGCTTTCTCTCGCGTATTTTTGCGGCGTTGCAGCAAGTTGTAGTCCGCTAGCAGCAACGACGCGTGGCGCCGGAATTCAAGCGTCTATTTTGAATGAACGACGGTTTGCCAAATTTGATTTCACTCGGGTAATATGCTCGCACGCTGTTATGAGCGCGATTCTGAAGGTGGTGCCTAAAATATGTTTCCCGGTCGCCCTAGTGTTCCCTCTGTGCAGGCACGTTTTGCGGCTTTCAAAAATTTTGCATTGTCTGCTAACGCACGCTTGGTGCATCAATCGTTGTCTTTCCTTTTTTTTATTTTTCATCTTGTATGCTGCATTTTGTAATGTTTTGGCATTTTATCGAAGCTTCTGGAACTTCGGCAATCGCGTTGTCTCTCTTTGTTGTCCGATGTCTGGCTTCTTCGCCCAGGGGCGGATTTAGAGGGGGGTCTGGAAGTCCTGACCCCCCTCTTCATTTCGGCATGTGTAAAAATTTAGGGCGTGGAAACGGAGGAGGGGGCGGATTCCCTAAACATATGGTACGCTGACCAACACCTGACCTGACCCCCCCCCCTCCTCTAGAAATTCCTGCATCCGCCCCTGTCTTCGCCCTTATTTGTGTTAGAAGAGCAGCGAGCTTCACGAATTTTGGGGAGATGTCTTGTGTGCGCTCGCCTTCATCTAGGCATTGTTTTGGCTATCCTATGCATCTTTTGTTCTTTAAACTCAAGCTGCTTTATTTATTTTTTTCGTGGTTTGTTTTCAGCGCCGCAATGGGAATGGACGACTACACAAAAGTGGAAAAAATCGGCGAAGGTCTGTTCATTGTCAATTTTTGTCGTGCGTGAGGCTTTCCTTTTTCTTTCTTCTTCTTGTTTTTATTTAGGTTTACTGTTGCAGGTACGTATGGCGTCGTTTACAAGGGCAAGAACAAGAAGAGTGGACAGATCGTGGCCCTCAAGAAGATTCGGCTGGAGAATGAGGACGACGGTGTTCCGTCCACCGCCATCCGCGAGATTGCACTTCTCAGGGAACTCAAACACCAAAATATTGTCAGGTAACTGACCTTACCTCAGTACTTGCCCTTAGTCGATTTTCCTAAGTGAGGATTTTGCATTAGCCCCTTAACCGTTTTTAGTTTTTCGCTATTTCTGACCCTCAACTGCTTAATCGTCTTCAAAATCAAATTCGTTGCCTTCAAAACCAAATTTATAATCACAAAAAAAAAAGAAAAAAGATGTCAGTTAGCTTTTAATGCGAAAGCATTAACTGTTCCATGGAGCGAGCCGACGTCAAGCTTTGAAGCCGCGCCAAACGGCACCTTAAATCCTTCCTCCAAGTTAAGCCAGCTCCCAGCTATGAAACCACGCGAAAAGCCTAGCCAAACGGCACCTAGTTTCCCCAGTCCCAAAGGAGTGGAGTAAAGCTGATGGATTTCAACTTTGGTTTCATTGGCTGGCGCGCGTCAACGAGGCTTCCATTGGCCGCTGCCCGTCAGTTTCAACTGACGGGCAGCCGCCCCATGGCGCTATGTGTCCGCGGGGCAGCGGCTCCACGCTTGAGGTCAGCGCTCGCGCTCGACTGTTGACGCAGGTACGTCGCAGGCGAAAGAAGGGAGTGGAAGAGTGGCGTGCATGCTTTTGCATTCACAGCTCGTAAGTGCTTAGGTGTACCTTAAGTCTTTTTTGTTGCCAGAGCCGCAAACAAAACCCTGAGCGAGCCTAGATCGTCCAAAACGAAGTGCGTGAATCGGCGAAAACAGATGAGCTATACTCGTCCCAAACGGTTTGGGGATGTCTTTATGTTGATGAGCTAGGCTTGTCCAAAATGGTTAAGGGATTCATAATGAACTGGGAATTACGTGTTTCCTTCCTTGTTGGTCTACGAAATAAAAACTTTAGCAGCGTTTCCCCAACCTTTTTACAAATTCAGACTCCCTACTGCACTCGGAGTCATTCTGCACTTAACTCAAGACACAGAGTTGTACACTTGTATCTGCATGGACTACACCTGCATTTGCATGCAAAGTAGGCAGACTCGGTCTGCTCAATACTGGTGCTTGTATTTTTCTCGGACCCCACTGTGTTTGATGCTTCATCGACGATTGCCGCAACTCTGACCGAGCAATCTCCACAGATATCACCTCAAACTGTGGTCCACGGACCGCAGTTTGAGAAATTCTAGTCTAGAAGGCTGTTCTTTTTTTATTCCCCTTTCTTCAGTCTTCCTAGATGTGTCAGTGGCAAATCCAAGGGGGGGCGAGGGGCAGCCGCCCCCCCCAAACAAAGTCGACCCCCCTCTCTCCCCCTTCTCAAGAGCAATTTGACATGGGTGGACCCCCTTGCACAAGAAAGAATGGGAGAATAGTATCCTTAAAATTTTTCTGCCCCCCCCCCCCCCCCCCAAAATGGAGTTCTGGATCCGCCCCTGAGATGTGTAGTACTGCTGTTTCAGTTTGTTACTTTGGCACTGCATTTTCGGCAACAAGTGCCCTATTTCTCGGACGTTCACGGCTCGGGCCGTTATCTTTCTGAGCCAACGCGAAAACTGAGCGCTGCTTTGATAGCTTGCAGGACGTCCTCATGCAAGAGAGCAAGCTCTACCTGGTGTTCGAGTTCCTCTCCATGGACCTGAAGAAGTTCCTGGATACCATTCCCAAGGGCCAGGAATGTAGAAAAGAAGTTGCTGAAGGTATTACCCTCCTCCCACTTGCTTTGAGAAGCAATGGGACTCTTCTCTTTGGGGCCAGGGATGTCAGTTATTTTCGTTGGGGTCGTTTCGCTGGTATAATGCCCAGAAAGGAGTGCTATAGATTTCACTTGTGACATTCTTTACTCCTCATAATAACTATATTTTGAGGTGTTGTCGATCCAGAGCTGTTTACTATAGTTTGTTGCAACTCAAGAAGCTAGGGCAAGGTAAAGGAAGGTCGGAGACGAGTAAGCAGACGAAACGCTGGAGAGAGGAGGATGTTTCCCTTCTCCTCTCCAGCGTTCCATCTGCTTCTTTCTCCCCGCCTTCCTTTCCTCGCCCTACCTTCTGAGCTGTAACTTACTATAGTCCGTTGCAATTCAAGAAGGTAGGGCAACGGAAAGGAAGGCTGGGGAGGGGAAGCAGATAAACACTAAAGAGAGATTTCCCCCTCCTCTTCAGTGTTCCTCCTCCCCGGCCTTCCTTTCTCTCACCCTACCTTCTTGAGTTGCAACGGACTATATAGTCTCAGCAGCCACTGGCAATGGTGTACTGTCACAAGCAATGAGCTGAAATCACCCTACACATGGCTGGATAAATGGATGAATGGAGCTGAACCCTTTAATCGGGTGGCAGCTTACGCCACCTAGTCAAAGCTTAAAAAATGTAAGGTCCAGCTTTTTTACAGAATAATTCGTATGGTACTGCCAGTGCCTCCTCTTGGATTCACCGTGAATCTCAAATGGCTGAGACAGGTAGTCTTCGGCGATCACTGCGCTGCTCTGGACTTCCACTCGTCTGCTAGTGAACATTAGTTGGGGGGAACCACAGAACATCTCACCAATGTCCACTCATATTTTTCGCATTCAATCTGCTCTAAGGAGAAAAGGAATGTACACTTTTTTTGTGCGGTTCATTTTTCCAGGTTATTTTACTCTCATCTGTTTTGTGAGAGCAGAGAACTGAGAAACGTGTGGTCACGAGCCAGAAGTTACCGCCCCACAAATGTAGACATCGTCTCTTCGTTTGCTACAACCGCAAAGCCGCACATGACACAACATCAGTCAAGCTCAAACTTTATCCAGGTTAGTTCCACATCGCCCCGAAAGGTTATCATGAAGCCATCACACCGCCATCTGGTGCCTCATGCACGTGTCGTTTCATATTCATCGGAGGCCAATGCAAAAATGAGAGTGCTGACGAAAAAGCATCGATAGCAGACTCTGCGATGTGACAGCTGGACAATGGACATAGAAAAGAGGAAACCAGGCAGAGCAGGGATAGCAAAAAAGAAGAGGAGGATCCTACAAAATGGCGGATCGAGTAAAGCACTATTTCGTAAGCTATCTCAAATTGTATATTATAGAACGCTACATTTTGTAAAATCCTCTTCTTCTTTTTTTTTTTTTTTTTTTTTGCAAAGAAAACAAGGTGTTTTATGCGACTAACCCAGCATAATGTACCATTCGAAAGGTCCAACCAATGTGAAGAATCCTACCAGCATCTGGTGCAAGCGATTTCTTCTGATCCTGTATTGATTTTACCCGATTTTGACCTGCCTTTTGAACTGAACTCAGATGCATCCTACTATAGTACAGGTGCTGTTCTTTATCAGCGTAATCCAACCAAGCGACATCTCAACAGCTCTCCACCATTGGGTATCACTCATATACGTTTTCTAAGCCTGAAGTAAATTCCACAACAGAAAAAGAAGTCCTAGCTGTTTTAAGGACGTGCGATACTTGGGCCACAAGTTCAAACTCTACACGGATCACCAAGCATTAACATACCTCTTATGCATGACTGAACTGAAAGGAAAACAGCTAGATGGATAAACAAACTCCAACAATTTGAGTTTGAAGTCTTTCATCGGCCAGGAGTTCACCTGAAAGATGCAGATGCATCGTCTCGTCTGTCGATTTCCGAGATGAGTCATGAGACGGAGGAGGTCTTCTACACTCGACTGTGGGAGGGAACCGAAAATCTAACCTTCAGCAATGGAAAGTTTCAAGTTCCAGTCACGGCTGTAAGTTCCATTTTCAGGCTATACCATAATAGTCCAGAATCAGGCGGACATGATGGATTTTGGAAAATATATAGTAAACTGGCTCACTGATTCTGCTGGCCTGGAATGAAGCGAGACAACTACCAGTATGTGCGTTCGTATCACGAATGCCAGATGAACAAAGCCAAGCAGAAGCAACGATTCATTCAATGAGATGGCTTTGCCAATTCACTCGGATGTTCCATGTGAAGTACATAGTCCATCTGGATTTTGCCGAATTAAGAAAGAAGGGTGAGGGAGTGGCTAGAAGCCAAGCATTTCTTATAGCCATAGATGAGTGTACGCACGTCGCTGCATCACGAGCAGGAAGAGATGCAAACAGTGTCATCTCAATGCTAGGAAGGGACATGTTTAATAACACCAAGGTGATTCTTTCAGACAATGATCCTGCGTTATGAGTAAAAAACTGGAGCAATGGGCAAGATCAAGGGGAATCGAGCTGTGCTTTGCTGCCCCATATCACCCGGAAGTGAATAGCCTCGCAGAAAGACTGATTCGAGACTTGAAGCAGTACTTGTTTATTTACTTAAACTTTGTCGGCAGTTTGAAATGTGCCCTAGAGGCAGCAGTGGCCCATCATAACTGCTCGCATACTACAGCCTTGGGCTGTAGTCCTAACTAAGCGGCCTTCGGACTGGCACCTTATTTTCCGGCAGATGTACAACTTGCAGGGATGGAACTGCTGCTCCAATTTCGCCACTGCGCACCTAATGACTTTTCATGCACCACACTGATACAAAAGTACAAATAAGAACAAAATTACGCTAACGTGCGCCCAAACTGAAATTATAAACAAGCCTCGTCGAAATTAGCCGTCTCGCAGTTTCTGTTGGCAACATTGACACCGGAACTTCCCGCCCAAATGGGATGCCAGTGGATCCGAATCCGAAGATCTGTATCTGGAGGTTGCTGCCGCTATACCTGCCGCCAACGTTAGCTGCAGTTGCTGCATGCTCACCATGCTTTTCTGAAGTCCTGGAGTCACTTCAGCTAAAGATCTGAATAGTGGAGTAAACATGTGACTGTTGCGATCCCGCAGCTCGCATTGGTCTGCCCCGCGGCCCCGCGCAGAAAACTTGGGAATAAAGGCGAGCGAGCAGTGAGGCTATACGATGGAGCAAGACACGAGCTACCAGATCGTGATTGTGCTTTGAAGACTGTATTGGCGAAGTCAGGAGCTACCTCAAGCGATTTGGCAGTGATGTCACGAAAGTGCTTTCGACAGTAGACTTGCCGCAAGCTGTGAAGTCTCATAAAGTTTAACAGAAAGGCTAGAGGTCGAAAAGCAAGACAATGAGAGGCAGAAGAGGAAGAACAGTGATGCGAGGGAAGCGAGTACGAAGAGAGCTTCTCTTCAGGAAGAAGACCGTCAGCGTGAACAGCGCATCATCTGTTCGCAAACTGTGCTCGAGCATGCGCAATCATTAGTTAAGTCGGGTCTCGAAAAAAAAAAAAAAAGAAAGAGATGGAGAGGATTGATCCTGGACAAGTGTTGTTGGCGGAGGCCATTGCAAAATTGGCTCAGAATCTCGAAAAAGTGAAGTGTATCCAGGAGCAATTCACGAAGTCTCTATAGATTTATGGGAACAAGAAAAATTATCGTATTCTAGTCACTGAAAAATGAAAGACCATTTTTGTACCTGCATTTTTATTTTTTAGTACACCTTACTAATCAATGTTGAGCATTGAAAGCTACTTGTACCTGTTTATATTGACCTCTTTCCAAGTCGGATTATCACGTGTCACACTGTCGTGTGCAGTTTTGCTTCATTGTTTTGTGCATTTTTGCACGTAATTTTATGAAAAATATTTGCAGCTAAAAGTTCATTGGAACTACTGTTAAGTTCACGTGCAGTTATCTGCATGCCATATTTTCTTTAGTTTTGAAAACCAGGTGACATTTAGCTTCTATTTCAACATTCTTGAAACTCGTATGCTGCTCCCAACTTGCTCCGAGACCTCGTGTTTGCTGCTCCCAGCCTGCTCCAAACTGCAGTTTTTTCTGCTCCCAAGATTGCTCCAAATCTGCTTTGCCCAGTTCCATCCCTGAACTTGGCATCAAAGATGATCTAGTGCTGACGGAAGAAAATACCTATCAACAGCAAGAGCTCTATAGGAAAAGAATGAAGAAAAACTTATGACAGAAGATTTCGTTCAGTCCCTGACATTCCAGTGGGGGACTTTGTCATCATTAGGAAAGGCGTCCATGGAACACGCACAAAGCTTTCCGGGCCCTACCAAGTGACGAAAACAGCTACCACGCAAGGTATCCTAAGTCACATGGTATACCACTGCAACAAATGTCACTGGATGCGCCACCATCGGAAATGTGTTTCCGTACAATCCCAGGAGGAATGAGTAAAATGGGCTGGTATAATGTGACAGCTAGATCGGGGACATAGAAGAAGAGGAAACCAGGCAGAGCAGGGGCAGAAGAAAGCAGAAAAAGAGAAGAGGATTCTACAAAATGGCAGACTGAGTAAAGCACAATTTCGTAAGCCATCTCGGATTGTATTTTAGAACGCTACATGCGAAAGCAGTCAGACGGAAAAGAATGGCAGCGCACCGATCGCTGGAGACCCTAAAGACTGCACCTCGACCTCGCCACACATTTAAGCTTTGTGGAGCATCCGACAGGAGGCACCGACAGAATCGTGCATCATGTATAGAATTGTTGCAGGCCATATTGATAGTGATACTCCATCACAAATAAAATAAAATTGCTTATGATCATTCACTTTTTATGGCAATTTTGCAATTGCCCTACTACTTCTACGTGATTGTTGAGAAAGTATTTGATTATTTCCAAGGTTATAGTATTATAGTATAGCAATGACTTCTTAATTTGTTTTTCTCGGAGCCCAGGCAAAAGGTAAATTTATTTACGGTAGACTTTCTGCACTTTGTTTCCTCGTTTAATTTTATAATATCTTCTCGGTTCTTATTTGAACTTTAAACTAGTGATGGGACAAATCTTTATCTGAATCGAGATTCGGAAATATTCAGAAGATTAGCCGAATCTCAAGTGATTTGGAAAAGTTCGGAAAGATTCGGAGCGTTGCCATGGTTGTTAGATCACGTTGATGAGTGTTTCAAATTTTCGTGATATTAAATTCACTAAATTCTACAAACTGCACAAAATAATATGGTAATATAATATCGTAGTAAAAAATAAAATGTTCGGCTTTGTTTATATTATTTTGGATGTTTCTCGAGAACGGTAGCCAGACATCGCGGGAAAATTGGTTTCGGTTCCGGATTACGACAAAAATCGGCATGCTTGGTGCACGTGGAAATACAAGCGCATGTTTTCATCCCCGCAAGAGATCGATGCCGTACGTGCTGTTTGGCACAGACACATTTTGTGCTCACAATTACGGTCGTAGTGGCACACACCACACAAGTGAGTACGTTCGATTATCTTAACTTCTGTCCACATGAATATTGCTATCGAAACACGGAAACAATCTGAAACTCCCACGTGCTTGCGATTTCTGTACTGCATTTGTACCTTCCTAGTTAATGATATCCTCTGAGTGTTTGTTTCCGAACAATAACAATGCGTTGGACACCCCTGTGTTGGAACATCATCAAATGAAGTTCACGTACACAAAACTTGCTGCAAGAGCGGAAGAACGAAACAAGTGTGAATTAGTGCGTGTTTTTCGCCATCGGTGCCGGTAGGAATCGATTGGCTGAAGCAACGTTCATCTCACCTCTCGCTCCTTACAGATAGACGCAGCTCTAGAGAAGGAGACAAGCATTTCCTTGCCTGAATATATTTATTGTGCGTTCGCCCATTATGTATAATACATAGCATTTTGCTACATTTTACGATCACGTGGCGCTGCACATAAACCAAGAGCGTGCATTGGGTTAGGCCTACGTAAACCACACCAATCAGCTCAGCTGGACCTGGGCGTGTGCCAGGGTTTAGAAATGACAGTACAATGCACCATACATTGATATAAACAAGGCGAAATCTGGTTATAGGCAGTAACAGTACCTAAAAAAACAGAACTGACCGCATACGTGAACCTTACGACAAGGTTCACGCTGTCATCTGCAACCAGCGGCTAATCTCCGAATCTGGGCGAATCCGAATCTGCGGTGATTCGTCCCATCACCTACTCTAAACGCTCGTGTATTTTTTTAGAAATAGGCGTTTGTCGATTCATATATACGGCAAGCAAGTTCGGCTCCCCCTTGCACAGGCGCGGCGGCAAGCTCCAATTGGAGGATATAGCAGGTACTCGCAGAGGCGGAAGTTAGTCCGCTCCTTGCTCAGAGGGTGAACCGGTGTCAAGATGCCAATCTTCGACGGCGTCTGCGAAGTCGTACCGATAACTGCCTCGCCTTTTCTACGGTTGTCAGAAATCCACCAGTGCCTTATGAGCAAGGACTATGCCTAAATCAGTGTCTGAGGACTGTCTTCTATGCGGCATATTGAACCGCAGTCACGCTGCTAATTCATTGTACAAAAGTAAGTCTGCAGACGCTGTCTGATAGCGCGTTTCTTTCTCGTACGACGGTCCTGTCACTTTGGTTGTACAAAGACTGACGGGAGACGTGTTCGAAGCACACATATACCAAGAAAATGCTTTGAATGCGTGTGAGATGCGTCCGCAGATGGTTCCGCTGTCGCGCCTGGGGCGAACGGCACATCATTTGTAACGATTTACGAGCGGTGTGACCATGGTTTTCTTTTGCTTTATTGAACCACAAGCGTCGTGATGGGACGTGCCTCTCCCTCAGAGCTACCTGAAGCAGATCCTGGAGGGGATTCTGTTCTGCCACCAGCGGCGGGTGCTGCACCGGGACCTGAAGCCGCAGAACTCACTCATCGACCAGAGGGGCAACATCAAGGTGGCGGACTTTGGGTTGGCCAGGGCCTTCGGCATCCCCATGCGGGTGTACACCCACGAGGTGGTCACCCTGTGGTACCGGGCACCCGAGGTGCTGCTCGGTGCATCCCGCTACTCCACCCCTATCGACATCTGGAGCGTCGCCTGCATCTTCGCCGAGATGGTCAACAGGAAGCCCCTCTTCCATGGTGACTCGGAGATCGACCAGCTCTTCCGCATCTTCAGGTACGCTTTCTACGCAGTCACCCTTCGGAGGAACGGGTGTCGGTTGCTTCGTATGACGCATTAGCATTTGCAAAAAAAAAAGTAAAATATTGTTGCTAGAATTTTTTTTGTTATCTTGCTTCTACCTTGTCTTTCTCCTCCATCGCAGGGCGTGTCCGTGAGGCACGTCAATGTCCCGCGTCTTCGCGCTGACCGTGTGCCTGTCGACTCTTCCAAACTTTCCAGGAAGTGCACGAATGCGGACCTCATTTTAAAATTCTGCGAGTCTTGCCTCTAATTCTATGGAAAGTGGACTCTACTTGCAAAAGAGAATGCGAGAAAGTGCCGAAGAACTGTTCCATTCACTGCAACATTGCTGCCCTCTCGCGTCCCTTTATCTGATGCCCACTTATCCACGAGCAAAAACCCTTCGTTCTTGGCATGCTGAGATTTTTGTTTCTCCAAGTGTTGTTTCTTATATTTGTATTTTTGTGCTTAGTTGCATTCAAGTGCACATTGGTTTTACCTGTAGCATTCCCATTGTTGCCTAGTTGCCAAGATTACACGTACAGATAGTTTGCAAGAAACCCGGACGAAGTGTTTGTAGAGTCAATACGCATTGGAGCTTTTCTTTAGTTTTGCGTGGGCACAATGTGGACTCGCGCTGTGCACAATTGACGTGATGCTTGCAGGCCAATATGGCCGACGTTTAAAGATTTATCGGTTCCCTTAAATGCCAAGAATTATCTGTGTGAGCTGCGGAGACGTGGCAAATCTGAACTTTCTTTTAAAGTGGCAGGGATAACAATGGAAGTTTGCAAAAAAAAAGCCCCGTGTTGCCATGAGACTTTTTGAGCATAAACTAAACATATGACCGGTGTTTTTTTTTGCTGCAACTTTTATTAAAATCTGAGAGTAAAGGGTCCAATTTAGTTCTTGAACAATTACTCAGCATAAAAGCAGGGGTAGATGGGCGATGAGACTTCGAGGAAGATGGCTTTTTCGGCCTCCCAAATTAAGTTCAGGCTGGTGAACATGCGAGATCTTTCTACATGTTGCAGCTGGTTCGAATTAGCAACTGTTTTTGGCTATTCTTCCTTTTGCCTGGAGATTAAGCTTAAAATCTTTTCTTTTTGGTATTGTACTTACATTGCAATAGTAATACTGTAAAATGCTGAGCAAGCTCCCCACATAAAATTGGCGGGCAATCTTGAAAAATAAGGGGGGGGGGGGAATGTTGGTGTGCTTCACTGTTTTGTTCCATGATGCTTGGAGAAGAGGGACTGATTAGGAGGAGCACCCAGCTTAGCTAGGTGAGCTCAGAAATCTGGTGTGGGCTGATAATGTCTTTTGCTTTGTGTTCAAGCATCTCAAGAGTAGTAGGTTGGACACTTATCATGACCTCTGAGTGCTTGCTTGATATTTTACAAAAATAATAGTAATGTTTATTTTTATTTATAAACATCAACTAGTGCACTGATTCATCTTCAGACAATGCACCATGACTAGGGACATTGGTCACTACTATTCCTCAAAATGTATGCAACAAACTACTGCTAAAATAAGTTTTTTCTTCTTTATAAATTTGAAAGTTTTGTGTGGAAGTCAGGCAGCTGTGTTCAAAAGTCAAAACTTCATTGAATTCTAGCAAAATTCAGAGGCTCCGAACCAGTTGTTTTCAAGGTTCCACAAATGTTTGTGACATCCCAGGGTTCTTCCCACGGTGGGCGGCAGTGGTTTTGTCGCTGCGCAGTCCGGCTGAGCCGCCCTTCTCTATGGTGTGTCACCCACCTCAATATTTTGCCCACCCTGAACGAGATGACACGCTGATTTAGCAAATGCATAATGCCCCATGTAGTCATGTTTGCCAGACTGCCGTGGCTCCAGACAAATACAAATCCCGGCAAACAAAATCATTGCTGCATTGGTGAAAACCAAACCAAAAGTTGTTGCACACATCAACTGCCGCCCCCAGCTCAACCGCCGAACAATTGTCAGGATGTCCACATCGCAAAACTTTTCTGCAGGTGGAGAAACCCTGCATCCCCAATCATGACCTCAATAAAGCGTAAACCTCAAAATCGGGTGAAGCTCATTAGAGGTTAGCACTACATAGGCAGGTCTATGCGCTTACTGAGCTTGAAGGCACTGCAAACTTTGGAATTGAGAGGCTCAATAGGAAAACAAAGAGCATGGTGGCTAGTGGAGGCCAGTGCTCGCAGCTTGCATCTCTCCAGGACCCTGGGCACGCCGCCTGTATCGAAGAGGAAACGTGGCCGGGAGTGGCCAAGCTGCCTGATCTACAAGCCTTCATTTCCCTACTGAAGGGAGAACATCCTCCAGCAGCCTGCTCGGAGCGTGTGGACACCAAGGCCATCGACTCTCGTTGAGTGGTGAGACCAGCCAGGCTTCCAAACTTAGATAGGGTCCTGGTTCTCGCCAGTGTCTCTGCAGAAAGAGACAGCTGCGCTTGTCGACTCTAAACATATAAGCTATGCGCATCGCAGAAGGCTGCAACTTCGTGAGAATAGTGACGCTAGCGGTGGTGATAGAATGCTCACAAGTTTGAGAACATGATGTTGCCTGGTTCAGCAAGATAAAGCGAGAGACAATATTTCTTTACGAGCAGCCTTCCACCTAAGCCGTATGTTATTGCCGAAAGCAGTACATGACATTGTGGGCAGCTGTAGCATTTTTTCAGCAAACAGAACTTGTCAGCAAGAAAGAAAACAATTATCTCTTTCTTGCTGCCAAGCCAGCTATTCACTGATGTAAACGCGACATGCACCCACAGTGTCATTTCTTGTTTTGACAGCATTAGGCCTATGTGGATGTCGGCTCAGTAGGGAAATTTAGTCTTCCTTTTTTTTCTTATGATCCAGGTAATGCCATGTGTTCGCAAACCTTTGCATTCTACCACGACTGGTAGCGTTTACATTCTCACGGAGTTTCGGTTCTCTGCAATGCGTAGTTTATTTACACGGGCCGAAAACATGGTTCTTTTTTTCTCCCAAACGCCCATTATTTTTGTCGCCGCATCGCATCTAATTTCCTTCTCTTGCCTTCCAGAAAATGCTGGTCTACAATCCACTGCAGCGCATTTCTGCACGGGGTTGCCTATACAGCATCGATACCTTGCAAAATGAATGGCAAAAGCCCTGCTCCTTCAATAGGGTCTTCCCCCCTATTTTTTTAGAATTGACAACTTCTACTCCGCTGAGGGCCTGTCGGTGAAAGATGCTTGTCTGATTTTAATGTATTTTTTGTCTTCGTACGAGATTTTTTTTAAGTGTTCCAGAAATATGTATTGGACAGAATTTGATGTAGACTCACAGTGGCCCTATCGAGAACATGCTCTGTAGACTTTTTTTTTCCTACCTCCTCTTGCAACCTTTATGCTTTAGAATAGTGGCGTGAACTTTTTATGCTGTCGTGCATGAATGGCTGTACCTATTTTCACGTCTTTGCGCATTAAATTGTAGGAACCTGTGGCAAAAGCTCGGGCACTTATGAGAGTAGGTACGGCAATTTGTTTGCAATGCACAAGAAATTTGCCGCACCTTGTGACCAAAATGCAAAGCTGTGGAAAGAGGCCAGAAAAGTTGGAACTGAAATTGCCAACAGAAAAAAAAGAAGAAATCTCCTGCCTAGTTTTGCATATTTTCGAAAACGCGAGGTAATCTACATTTTGTCCAACTGTCTTGTAAGAGCAGAAATACAGAAACAGTTAAGGTTTTAAAACAGATGACACACTTTGTTCTATTAATCTGCTTTCTTTTCTCCTCGAAAAAGAAAAAGTGGTCATTGTGAAATTGTTTTAAGATGCAAAAACAATCAAGTACTTCATTTCCTAGTGTGTTCTATCAATCTGTATTTTGAACCACTCCTCACTTAATTTTGGGTATATTTTTAATAAGTTTTATCAAATGTCATATGATATCCAACTCGTGTGCAAATTTTAAAAGTCCATCTTTTATACAAGTTTATAACCTCCAGCTCAATAAACGTGACTAGCAATTTTGCTTGTTGATATTCCTTTGCAGCATTACAGCGGTTGTGTTTAACCGCAAAAATAAACTATGCGTCGCCAATTGCTCATTGTCTGCCCGAACGTAGCACTAGATGTCCAAAGCAGATGCCAAAGTTTTAGCACTAACCGTCATTTTATTGAAAAGTTAGTGATTTTCTTAAATTTTCAGCGAGAAAATGGGGCCCATTCTCATCCGTTTTCGGTAACCGGCGCCATATAGAGCTCCATGTATTGGAGCTCTGTTGGCTGCCATTTTCCCATTGAAAATTTAAAAAAAAGATCAATAATAACTTTTGAATAAGTGCTGACACTTTGCCGTCTGGTTTGGACCTCTAGCGCTTCATTTGGGGGAAGAATGAGCGTTCGGCGATGCATAGTTTATTTTTGCCAAGTATTTTTTTATTTGAGGGACATCCTGTATTTTATTATTTATGATGTCTGCTTGGATCCTTTCTTTCCAATAGTAGAGGTGCATACAATTTCCTTTCCAAGTAGTTGAAAAGTCCCTTTATGAAATTCACGCTTTGCGTTTCGTACCGCCAACCAGCACTCAATAGGGTGCTCCGCCACCATTTGGTTCCAAGGGCTGTACGAGGTATGCATATCGTGCATTGGCGCATTTGACCATTTGAAGCTACTTGTAAGGCAAATATCAAGGAGCTTTAGTTGAAACCACTCGGATAATTCAAAGCATAACGATGGAATTATAGTCGGATACAACATAAAAAAGAGTGTGGGGAGGAATAGGGCGCGCACAAGAAAAGCCCTTGTCGAAAAGAGGTCGCTTCTCTCCACTTCAGCTTTCCTAGTTTCTGCCCTTTTCCCCCTCACGCACGCTAGTGGAGGTATTGCAATACTGCTGCAAACATACTTCATTTTTTTTTTGCCAGGGATATATATATATATATATATATATATATATATATTATATATATATATATATATATATATATATATATGTATATATATATATATATATATAGTTAATTATTTTGCGTAATTAACTTTTTTATTATTGGGTTTAATGGCATGGTTTCAACTAGAAAATTGCTCAGCATCATAAAAAACACTAAATCAACAGATTGAAGAACGATAGAGAGCACGCGAAGCATTTTAAGGCTTTCTGAAAAACCGTACAAATTCGACAGGTTTTTAAGTTTCGGTTTGTTATCGGAGCGCATCTTAGCCCCGGCAGCACTACGCCTTGTGGAGAGATAGTGCAACCAGCCTCGGCTGCGTCGCGCGATGACAGCGCAGCAGAGGTTGGATGCACTATCTCTCCACGGGGCGCGGTGCCGCCGGGGCTGAGATGCGCTCCGATAACAAACCGAAACTTAAAACCCGTCGAATTTGTACGGTTTTTCGGAAAGCCGTAAAATGCTTCGCGTGCCTTCTATCGTTCTGCAATTTGTTGATTTAGTGTTTTTCGATGACGCTGAGCAATTTTCTAATTGAAACTATGCCCTTAAACACAATATTAAAAAAGTTATTTTCGCAAAAATAATTAACAATTCAATCATCCCGGACCTTAATAATTTTCCTAAATAAGCCCCTGGCCCAGGACCAAAACGACACAAGCCTTTTTTTTGGTGCGACGCGTTGTTTTCGCAATATCGAATTTGTCCACATTTCGTGAAACACCTTATATATATATATATATATATATATATATATATACATATATATATATATATATATATATATATATATATATATATATATATATATATATGTGTATATATATATATATATATATATATAGTGTTTTCAACTGCAAATTTTTTAAATAAAAGGGGGAAAAGTTTTACGAATGCGGTTCTCACTGCGTATTTATATGGCTCGGCGGACATTAGATGGGAATAGAACCATCACTATTATCAGACTAATTAACTAAAATCCGTTAATTAACTTTTTTTAATTACTGTAATTGGGATATATGTTTATATTACGAACTTTGAGGCAGTCATATGCCAAGACCGTTCCATTTTGTAGAATTCGCGTAACCAGCTAGTGTACCGCAATATTCGTCCATGAATTTTGTACTTTTTCCGGCTAATGTGGCAAAGTTCGGCTATAGTGGCCACTTCCGTGGGTTTGCCGAATTCAGTGGATAAAAAGTCGGATTAAGTAAAAAATTCGGGAGCAGATATCTTGGAACACAGGCACATTACGCGAATTCTACAAAATGGAACAGTGTTGGCATATGACCGCCTCAAAATTTCCAATATAAACATATATCCTAATTACAGTAATTAAAAAGTTAATTAACGAATTTTGGTTAATTAGTTTGATAATAGAGATGGTTATATTCCCATCTAATGTCCGCCAAGCCATATAAACATGCAGTGAAAACCGCATTCATAAAACGTTTACCCCCTCTATTTAAAAATTTGGTGCAGTTAAAAAAAAACACCCTGTGTGTGTATATATATATATATATATATATATATATATATATATATATATATATATATATATATATATATATATATATATATATATATATATATATAAGGGTTGATATTAGACTGTTAGTCAGGCTGAGTGGGTAATCAGTGTCTAATAAAACTGAGCCATACAATAAAGATGAGCATTTCTAATATCCTCTATTTCATTCATTCAGCTGAATAAAATGAATGTGCAACTCTGGGAGTCTCGTGATGCGCACTTGTTTGTTTGTCTGATCATAAGTAGCTCGGTAATGATGCAAGGTGAAGGTCGACACCGGGATGCATATATTGGCAACGAGGTGTTTTGGTGGTCTCGCTTCGAGGGCAACCTCCTGTGACAGAGCTAGTAGGATACAAGCACACTACGCGCCATGTCAAAGCACGGAGTGGCTAGGTTGGTTTGCATCCATGCCGATTAAAAACGTTTTATTTATTAAAGAAACATGTATGACGTTTTTGTGAGTGATCTTTCTCATGAATAAGTGCCTCGAAGTTGCTTTTATAGTAAAAAAACTTAAAAATGAATAAAAACAAGCCTGGAGCTTTAGCTTGCAGCTTGGGCTGGGTGCGTTAGGGCTATTCACAACCTAATTCTCGTTTTTTTTTGTTTTTTTTTAATCTGGGGAGGTTGTTGTAGAAAAGGGTTTTGCATTCACCAGAGTAAACGACGTGCTACCTTTTTAGCTGTGCATGTGTGCACAGTTGTGTTGCAAAGCGCCGCACACTTGTTCTAGCTACATTGAGCTTGCCGATACCGAAGCTTCTATCCAAGTGTGGCTCAAATGTTGCTGACAAGCAAATGCTCAATTGACTCTTAGCTCTTCCTGCATCGAATACGTTGGAAAAACAGAAATTTTTATAAATTCTTGAATTGTCGGCGGACATGGCCCGGCAAATTCAGATGATTGAATAATTTGTTGTATCCAATTTTTACTAAGAATTGTTTACAAATTTAAAATTGCTCGTTGAGAAGCGCATCATGCATTATGCACATTTGGGTTCGCAAAATTAAACATACAAACGGTAGTAACTCATAACAGATGTATACCTCTTTTTTTTTTTTTGACACTGAAGAGTCGCCGGCTTACAAGACTTAAGACTTGGATCGTTGGAGCATCTTTCATGTTTAGCGTCGACTGGGTGAAAAAGCAGGGATTTAATTGAAACGACTCCAGAAGCCAGCCACCACTTCTCCCTGCCAGTTATTTTGAGAAAATGCTTGTTTACGGGTGTCCAAAATAAAAAAGGGAACTTGCAGAACACATTGGAGCCAACAGGATACACGGAGTCATCTTCACCTGAAGTGTTTAATACACCCGTGAGAGGTTATCAAATTTTACTTCCTATTTTCAATTTGATGAGAAATTCCTTTCTCAGTTTTATTCTGTCCGACTCATAATAAAAAATATGCCCTATTTGCTGTGATAGATGTAGTGGGGTAAGGCGCTGGATATTCTTTTTTCATCATCCAGCTTTTTGTACTGGGGTAGAGAACAGCACACCGCCATATATCAGCAATTCGACACCTGAGCGCCAAAAGTGTTTGTTAGCACGTCTACACATGCCGCAGTTTCAAGCTTTGGTAAAATGTCCTACAAATATCACTACACGAAATAAACGCAACACGTGAAACAGGCTTCGGCCGCGCGTTACGCAAACAGTGCATGAAGCAAACTGGCGAGGCGAGGAATCCCAGATATGTAGTAAAATAGATAAATGGGCTAGTTGGTACATCACTGAATGGAAAGCGCCGAATAAACAAGGACGAAGAAGGGGACAGAGACGAAGCGCACTCACAACTGAAGGTTTATTGAAACAAACATTGACTATTAATACCGTCTATCTGGGTGTTGGCTCAAAAAGAAAAACTCTTTATCTGTTAAGTGTAGTGACGGCGCACTAATGCACAGACTCTCCCCTTGCTCTCTTATGCGGAATGCCTCATGTATTTCTCGCGCTGTTTTGTTAGCGTATCTGCCCAGAACTGTTGTTTTTTCCAATTCCGGGCCACATGGGCACCTATCACAGTGCACCGCGAGATTGCCCGACGGGGACTGTTTCACTGACCAGGCATGTTCCCTAGCTCTTTCATTTATGCAACGCCCCGTTTGACCGACATACGATTTCCCGCAACTCATTGGTATGTTATATACTACTGACGTTGCACACTCCACGTATTGCTTAGCGTGCTTCTTTTGACACACTTTACCCTCTCCCTTTTCGTTGTTTATTTTTGAACATAGATGAGACAGCTTGTGTGGCGCTGAAAACACCACTGGGACTTCAAAATGGGCAGCCACTTTTTTAGATTGTGCGATAGATTGTGAATGTATGGAATCACCGCCGGTCTTGTTAGTTTTCTGGAAGGAATATGATCGTCATCTTTTTTCTTCATCTTGGAAACAAGGTTTTCCGCTACTTCCCCCAAGAAGCGATCGGGGTACCCTCCGCGTTTTAAACGATTCACCTGCGTGAGGAAGCTTTCATCCGCGACATGGGGGCATGATTTTTCCAGCGAGGCTCTCATTAGGCACGATGCTGTTCCCCTTTTAACAAGTTTGGATTGCGCAGAATTGAAGGGCAGAACCCCTTTCTTAGTTCGCGGCTCATATTTCCAACAAACATGGTCACCTTCAAAGTTGAGGCTCAAATCCAAAAACTGCAGCCTTCCCTTCGTCATTGTTTCATGAGTGAACGCCAATCCATGTGAATTCAAGTTAAAACAATCCAGCACATCGTTGATTAAGTCCATGCTAACAGTAACGGACTTCGGGGCAAGCACCAAGAAATCATCCACATACCGACAGACTGTGAATTCCCCCAATTTTTCGATATCCTTACGTATTCCCTTATCACATTCGGCCAAAAATATATCGCAGAGCACTGGCGCAACACGGGAGCCGATACATATGCCTCGTTTTTGAACGTAAACACCATCCCCAAAGGACACAAAGGTTGAGTTCAGGTAGCATTCTAGTAACTCTAAAAACGATTCCACACTTACCCCGCTCGAATTTCTAAAGCTTATTTCATCATTTTCTTCAATGCACTTTTTTACCGCTGGGAAAAGCTTGTCATGCGGGATGGAATAGAAAAGGTCCTCCACGTCAATAGAAAAGCCTCCGCCGTAGGACTGGTCGCCCTTCGCCAAAAATTCTATGACAGCCTCCGAGTTCCGCACCAGGAATGGGTCGCTCAATTCAAGGCCGGCCAACTGCCTACTAAGGAAGCCCCCACTTCTTTTTGCCACGTATCCCTTTCCGTTACGATCGCTCTAAATGGACAGTTTACTTTGTGGGTCTTGACACTAAAGAACACATCTAGACTAAGTTTTTTGGAGGCTTGTATCTTCTTCGCAAGCTGGCTCAGCTGCAGCCTGTCACACAGATCCTTGGCAGACGTCTTGACTTTGCTGAGGGATATCTTGTTCACTTGCCTGAAGTTCTTGAGGATGGCGATGAGGGACTTTTCACCGAAGAGCCCCTCCGGTAGAACCACGAAACCTCCCTCTTTGTCCGCGGTCAGAAGCTTGAGTTGGTTCTCCCTGAAGTAGGTCACCACATCGCGTGTCCTTATCGTCTCTCTCCTGTTGTTCGGCTTTCTTCTGATGACGTCGACGGCCTCTGAGATGCATCGCTCTCTTTCTTCCGGAATGACTCGGTCAGCAAGGGTCCTCGCCAAGCAGAGTTTCTCAATGGGCTTAGGAGTGGGCTGGATGCTGAACTTCGGTCCAAGTTCCAGGATCTCGGTGATTTTCTTGGGTGCCTGCGCTCCTCCAAGGAAAAGAACTTCGTTGGGTGACGGAGCACTTGCTTTCTTCTTCCTTGGCAAAGAGACCAACAGCTTCTCCCACATGAACTCCAAGGTTTGGGACGCCAGTCTCAGATGTTCCCCGTACACCTTCTCAGCTGTCCTTGCAGTGGGACTTGATTGATAACACCAAATCCTTAAGCAGTCTCGGTACCTGCCCACTTGCTTCCAGACTTCAGATCTCAGGATTTTGCAGATTCTTTTTGCATGTCCGGCCGAGGGCAAAACGCCACCGAAGAGGGCCAGGACGTCCGGAGGATAGCTTCCCGTGCGGATGGCGTAGGAATAGTGTCGAGCCCGGCAAGTGGAAGCCGCAATAAGGGTGACGTACGAGACACCCGAGGACGGATTATTGTTAGGAGACAAAAAAGGGCCCGTTGCAGAAGAAATGAACTGTAGTAAAATAGATAAATGGGCTAGTTGGTACATCACTGAATGGAAAGCGCCGAATAAACAAGGACGAAGAAGGGGACAGAGACGAAGCGCACTCACAACTGAAGGTTTATTGAAACAAACATTGACTATTAATACCGTCTATCTGGGTGTTGGCTCAAAAAGAAAAACTCTTTATCTGTTAAGTGTAGTGACGGCGCACTAATGCACAGACTCTCCCCTTGCTCTCTTATGCGGTTACGCAATGCCGGTCCCACCTTTCTTTGCCGAGTGTCACGTCAGACTGGTACTCGTAAAAGATCGGTACCGAAGCACGTCGATCAAACGTGCGCGTCCGCTCCGAGTGTGGACACGTAGTGATGGCCTGTAGCTGAGCCGGTTGGTTATCCATGCTTTCTGATTACCAGCTGAACGTTAGGAAAAGCGACGAAGAGAGAAAGATACACACTGCTGGACTAGCAACCCTTCTAATAAACTTCCTTTTCCTCAACCTCATCCTAAAGGGATGCCTCTTCTTCTTCAGTCAGAGCTTAGACAGAAACTTCCTTCTTCTCCCCACGAACCGTGTAGTTTTCCTCTTCTTCGACTTTCGGATCTTGCAAAACTTCCTTCTTTTTGTCTTTTTGTCTTTTATACTTCCGGTGGTGTCACCCTCGTTTTACTCGGTCGGATCTTGGAGTCAAAAAGTCCCAACTTGGTTCATCCGAGGGGCCGCTCTTCTCAGATACATTTTTTCTTTGGGCAAGAGCGCGATGGAGGTAACACTCACGCATTCTCCCTCCCTCTCCTCAATGGCCAGCGCCTCGAGGAGCTTCCTTCCAAGCTGCTTTCGGTGTTTTGCTACGACGGTAATGTTTGTGAAATCAGGAACACATTTGCATGCCCGACAATGTGCCGAAAAGTGGCCCGCCGACGTTAGTGCGGCCACAGAGGCCACACTAACGTCGGTGATTGTGATTGTTTCTTCACAAAAACGTAGTAGCGAGGAAAGTTCTCCATGAAACAAATTGAACAACGAAAAGTCCAATATCTCTTCAAGAAATGCATACAGTAAAAAAAATAAAGCCCAGTTTTTTTTTTTTTCTTCTAAAATCATCTATGAAGTGCACATTTCGCTCAAATTCTGGAAAATGCATCGTCTAAGTCGGGATATTTATTGTGTCAAAAAAACTCGGTCCAAGTTTAAAAGATATTTAAATCAAATATGCTCGCTCTAAGCTTAGAAAGTTTTTTAGGCTAAAGCCTGCAAACTTTTGCGGGCTCATGTATATAATCTGTCAGGCTCAAACCAAGCTCAAGCTTACATTTAAAAAAAAATTTTTTTTGTTGGTCTCGTTTTGCCGGATTCTGTGAAAGCTGCATACTAGGTCCTCGATCGGACAGTATCCGACGCTTTCTGTCGTTATCCGTGAACCCTATAACCGAGCAATGGTATCCCGATGACCGGGGACTCTCACCATCCAAGCCCGTGGCTCTAATTAAGTTTGGGAGTTTTGAACAGAGAAGAAAGCGCGAACCAAGTGCGGGCAATGCATACACCCAACACCGGCGAAGCCTCTCATCCGGAGCTTTCACTCTTTCTAACGGACCAGCAAGGGAAAAAGCGCCGGTAGCCCTTTCCCTTTTCTCTCTCGCTCTCAAAATGGCGCTACCCCAAGGAGAATGGCTCTGCCAAGGAGTCATTGACACCGGATTGCGCGTACTTCAAAAGGCATAAAAAACGATTGGGCGTAAAAATGGCTGAGATGTCACCACTCAAGCAAAAGCGCGCGTGTGTATGAAGGCACTCTACCAAGGAGTATGGTGGAGACGCCATCTAGATGCTGCGCATCAAAACATACAGGCCCAACAACATGGGAGTCGGGACGTTCCTCACGCGCTTCGTCCGTGTCACCTCGAGTCTGCGCGCGCAGACGCGGCAGATAGTTTTGATGAGAAATAGAAATTGAAATATTTAAATTTCGTTCGGAAATGAGTAGAGCATGGCGGATAATAATCGTAAGTGATAATCGCACATTTGTGTTTTGAACGACTGGCTACATTTTTCGTTCCAAAGGGTGCACTCGAGCAAGCGCTTGAAGAAAAGCGAACGGAGAGCGCGATGCGTCTTGAGATATCCGGCGCAAACAAAAACAGAAGAAAAAAAAAATAAAGCCGTTTACAACTCACTGTAACGCCGAATTAGAGCGCAGCTCTTGAGGAGGAGGGGAGGGCACAGGTGGGGGAGGGGGGTCACGTGACCTCGGGGAGGGGTGGGGTCACGCGGCCTGGGGGTCACGTGACCTCGAGGAGGGGGGGATTTTTCCGCTAGATTTAGCGGGGAAAATTTTTCGCTAAATCTAGCAGGGAAATTTTTCCCCTAAGTTTAGCGGGGAAAATTTTCCGCTGATCTAGCGGGGAAATTTTTCCGCTAAATTTAGCAGGGAAAATTTTCCGCTAAATATAGCAGGGAAAATTTCCCGCTAGATTTAGCGGGAAAAATTTCCTACTAAATTTAGCGGGAAAATTTTCCGCCAAATTTAGCGGGGAAAATTGTCCGCTAGATTTAAGCGGGGAAAATTTCCGCTAGATTTAGCAGGTAAACTTTTCTGCATCAGTTAGCGGGGAAAATTTTCCGCTAAATTTAGCGAGGAAAATTGTCCGCTAGATTTAGCGGGGAAAATTTCCCGCTAGATTTTGCGGGAAAAATTTCCGCTAGATTTAGCGGGGAAAATTTTCCGCTAAATTCTAGCGGGAAAATTTTCCGCTAAATTTAGCGGGAAAATTTTCCGCTAGATTTAGCGGGGAAAATTTCCCGCTAGATTTAGCAGGTAAACTTTTCTGCTAGATTAAGCGGGGAAAATTTTCCGCTAGGTTTAGCGGGGAAAGTTTTCCGCTAAATTTAACGGGAAATTTACCCATCATGCACCACGCGGTTACGCCGACGGCGACGGCGACGCCGCTCAAGCCGGAAACGGGCGCCTAAGAGCTGCGCTCTAAAAAGAGATTCCCCGCAGAATTCGTGACGTAGCAAGGCTGGCGTGGTTATGAGCTTTGACGTTGTCAGCGTTGTGGTGGTGTCAATAGAAGGCACGTAGCCAGGATTTTGGTTCGGGGTTGCCCGCCCATGACAAAATGCTGTATGAGGGGAGGGGGGAGAGGAGGTCCCAGCAAAATGGGAGATTTCGGCTCCATGGCCCGCCCCCTCCCCTGGCTACGTGCCTGGTCAATTTCGACGACTCCAACTAACTATAGGTGGCGCCACTCATTTTCAAGATGGCAGGTTTAGTGAGGGTCAGAGATGCGTACCGCTGCTGAGCCTGTCTATTGTGCATGGCTTCACTGAGCGACATAAATTATTTCTGGTAATACGAGGAAGCTAGGGTGTTATGAGCGCATGTCACCTCTTTAACCTGAAAACAGAGACGGTGTTTAGCGTATTATTTACGGAAGGATGCGCGTTTTAATTCTGAGCGAAACCAGAAACTTACCTCTATTTTGGATTTAAGGGGATTCAACCGCTCGTCACTCAATGGGCGAATTTCGCTACACAAACCTGAGTTTCAGGAATGCACGATAGTACTCATTCTTTTGGGGGTTACTTATGATAACGTAATGAAGGTTGTACGGCCCTTGGATTTTTCTTTTAGAGCGCTGGTGATTTTTAATAAAATCCAGAAATATGACCGTTTTGACTGTTTTTAGCGCGTTTTGAGGCATTTTTGAAAATACAATTATTTAGAAGACAAATGTGACAAAACGCTTGGCCGTACGTACTAGGGGTGCCTCTAATCTTAATTTTAAGACCATGACGAGAAAGCAAAATATTGTTGTATTTGCGTATTTGTGTAAATAAAATCACCCTGTTAATTTTATTTCCAACTTGTTAAACGAGATGGCGACACTAGTACTAAATGCCTCAAACCGGAGATTTTCTTGCTGTTGCTGTTGTTGTTTTTCTCTCGAGCTCGAATTCGACCGCGATGTCTCGTTGCTCGTGGATCGGTAGCACGTGTAGCGAAAGCTCGCGCTGTAAAGCTCACTGATCGTGGATTCAATCCACCGCCTCTGCCCGTTTCAATCTGGATGAGCATCGTACCGGCGTAGCTGTCATGTATCACTATTGCGTGATGCACGTTAAAGTCGTCAGAAAAGCAGCTGTATACTGCACTGTCTTTCATCTCCAACGAAGACACCAGATGCCCTCAGAGCTGACTCACTTCCCGCTGTATAAACATAGACACAACAGAATTACAATTGATGGCTCCGTTGGTCGGCACTTTTTGAACGTTGCAAAAAAGTGTAACTATACTTCGTTTCAGCTTAGGTCCGAGCGCGGCCGATGTAATGAGTCGAAGGGCTAATCGAACAGCGAAAGATTCACAATGTCATTTCGTGCTCTCTGCAGTTGATAGGACTATACTCTGTTTCGCCTTATGACGTACCGCAAAAAAAGCTACAAGCGCGAGCTCCTTGCTCTATACTTCGTTTCAGCTTGGGTCCAGACGCCGCCGATGCTACAAGCGCGAGCTCCGGGCTTCCAGCGTCCCTGCTAAGCGCGCGCTCGTGCAATGCAAGCACTATTCAGGGCCACACGCTCATGCTTGTAGCATCGGCAGCGTCATGGACCCAAGCTGAAACGAAGTATAGGGTACACCTCAGAGGCACAAGCTCTCGCGCGTCAAGAGCAGCTCCCAGCGCTATGAGCTCGCGCTTCTAGCCTTCTCTGCGGTACAACATAAGGTGAAACGGAGCATAGCCGGTATTCGCCGTCTCTCTGTTTGTGCTCCTCCGCCGGCTACGTCCTATCAAGCGCTGAAAGCACGCCAAGACGTTGCGTTTTTTGCGCTGTTTGAATGGCCCTTCGGCTCATAAGATCGTCCACGCTCGGACATAAGGTCAAACGAAGTATAGTCATCAGCAGACTCCTAGCGAAAGACCTGATATGGCTCTGAAGGCGATACTTTTGTTGATTCTATTATTTTGTGTGTGCTATGTTTGCGCGCGTGGTCAAACGCTTGCATATGCTGCAAGCGTGGCTCGTAAGCACCCTAAGATTGTGTAGGGTTGAACAGAGATATCCTAATATGTAGGGTGCCTCAATGTCCTTCTGCTTAGGGTGACTGCCACCCTTTGTAGTACCCGATGCCGACAGCACGCGCTCACGGGTAAAATACAAATAAATCGACGAAAACAAAATGTCGCCATAGCACAGTCAGCGCCACAAACGCGTGCCGGGACACGCTCTTTCACGCGCTTCTGAACAAAAAAAAGAAAAATAAAAGTGTGGGACAAACTGGCCAGATGTCTCCACCCAAAGCAAAGCGCACAGGAAGGCACCCTACTAATATGTATTTGGACATATAAAAAAAAATAGTTGAATGAGTTGCAAAGAAGGCTAAAATACTTATTCCGAACAAAATTTATTTTATGAAACATTATTTCAGATATTTTCATTCTCTGTAGACCTTGTTTGGTGGCTATTGGATATGAAAAACAAAAAAGAAGCATGATTTTTATAATTTTGAACAATTACAATATATTTTCTTAACCAACAAACAGGTGCTTACTCTGAGATGCAAATTGAATTTTGACGTTAGCGTTTTGGCGCTCGAAACAATTTTTTTTGTAAATTTAACACTTCCCGTTTTGCGGATTACAAAGAAAACCAAACGGGCCATCAATAGGTAGAAAATACGTTTCTACCTAAGGTAAGGCGTACGTTTCTTTTTTTTTTTCTCTTCACCTTTCTAATTTTTAGGCAAAATCAAATGAACCTCTAAATAACTTTAGTGTCTTCATAAGTAACCTCGGGAGTTCACTATGGTATTGTCCGTTATGAACACCTCTTTCAACAGTGATCTTACTATGTCACGGTGGAATGAAGCGGTGCTACCTTACCTGTCTGGAAACAAATTGGGATGTGTGTATGTTTATACAGCCTAGAACATATTCTGCCTCAACGGGCGACTTGTCTCCCAGCTGTAGGTGAGCAATTTAGCCAGTGCAGTACAACCGGTAGCCTGGGGTCTTTAACGTGCATCACGCAATAGTGATACACGACCACACGCCGGTACGATGCTCATCCAGATCGAAACGGGCAGGGGTGGGGATTGAACCCAGGATCTCTGGGTTATACAGCGCAAGCTTTCGCTCCACGTGCTCCGAGCTGGTGTGCTCTAGCCCACTCGGCCACCGATCCTTTTTTTTTCTTCTTCTTTATTGCACTTGGCCACCGATCCCTCTTTATCTGTCTGGACCACTGTCTGGACTAGTCTGGACTCAGCTCATTCACACTGGAAGCGGATCCGCGTTCGCAAAGCGGTTGCGAACGCGGTTGTATAAAGATCCAGTACAATTTCACGCGCACTTGATGTCATCAAGTGCGCGTGCAATTGTACTGGATCTTTATACAACCGCGTTCGCAACCGCTTTGCGAACGCGGATCCGCTTCCAGTGTGAATGAGCAGTAAGCCCTTCGATGTGTTTGCGTTTGTCTTGCAAGTGGCGTCAAATGCGCCAGTGCACGAGGCCCGTGTCTCGAGCGGCCCTTGGAAGCAGTTGTCTGCGCAGTACTGAAATGAGCGGCCCTTGGAAGCGAATGGCAGCGGAGCACCCGCGCTCCTCGCACGTGTCTTGCACGTTTCCAGAACAATGGTTGGCGGTACTTGTAAGCGTGAATTTTATCGAAGGAATTTAGTCTGCACTTGCCGGCAGCGCCTTCAACCTATGGAATTTACGAGGATAACTCGAGTGCAACATCGCTTTGTGTATTTGAGTGGTCCTTTTTCGCTGACAGGCAGACAGACGGAAAGTGTCCTTTCTTGCCATACCCGTTGCCAGTCTTGTCAGCTGCTGTGCACTTGGCGCGCGATTGTGGACGTGTAGTAGAGCCGCGCCACTTGCTTGGACAGATAACTCCTTAGTACAGTTCATGGGTGGGAAACGGTGGCTTCTTGTTGCTATTGACTCGACGCGCAGAAGTGTAGACCTCTTTGACGAGGTCCACACCTCTGGACATGCAGAAGTGTGGACCTCGCCGCGCAGAAGTGTGGACCTCGCCACTAAATGAGCTATGCTTAGGGTCGACACTCTGTTCCCCAATATTGCTGTGGGCGCCGCCATCTTGGTGCTTGTACAGAGCAGACGCAACTGCCGATCGTCATGATTCAAAAGTGCGACTTCCTCGGCATTTGATTCGGTGTTAGGAAGCTCATGTAATATTGCTTTGCTCTGTCGCGATGCGTTTAAACATTTTGGAGGACGTTAAAGCGTTTCCTGTGATTTCAGATAAATTTTCAGATAACTGGCAGCCATGATTTTATGCCACAATATGGACAAGTGTCGTTACCCTGAAGCGTAGCTTATTTAGTGGCACTAGGGAAGATCATGGCGAAACAGCGCAGCACTGAGCTAGATTTCAGACGCCAAGTTCTTCTATATATGGTGCCACTAAATAAGCTACGCTTCAAAGTAACGACACTTGTTCACATTGTGGCTTAAAATCATGGTTGCCAGTTATCCGAAGATTTATCTGAAATCATAGGAAACGCTTTTCCGTCCTCCACAAATGTTTAAATAGTTCACGACAGATCAAAGCAATATTATATGAGCTTCCTGACACCGAATCTAATGCTGAGGAAGTCGCACTTTTGAATCATGACGATCGCCAGTTGCGTGCTACTCTGCACAAGCAACAAAATGTTGGCGCCCACAACAATGTTGGGGAACAGAGTGCCGATACTCTAAGCGCAGCTTATTTAGCGCAGCTTATTAGCGCCTCTAGTTCTCCCTAGTGTCACTAAATAAGCCACGCTCCGCAAGTAACGACACATGGTCATATTGTGGCTTAAAATTATACTTGCCAGTTATCTGAACCTTTATCTGAAATCCCAGGAAACGCTTTTCTGTCCTCCACATATGTTTAAACAGTTCGCGACAAAGCAAAGCAATATTACATGAGCTTCCTTAACACCGAATCTAATGCTGAGGAAGTCGCACTTTTGAATCATGACGATCGGCAGTTGCGTCTGTTATGCACAAGCACCAAAATGGCGGCGCCCACAACAATGTCGGGGAACGGAGTGCCGATACTCTAAGCGCAGCTCATTTAGTGGCTCTAGTTCTTCCCAGAAGTGGCGCGCGGCACGTGTCTCGAGCATTTCCACAAAAATGATTGGCGCCACTTTTCCCAGGATAGATGGGCTTTATCCACACAACCTGGGAGCGGGTTTGCAAACCAGTATTCTGACGAAGAGCAGGCCGATATAGGACACAGGAAGTGCAAAACTGCCACTTTATTTCTTTTTTGTTTTCTAGCTTTAAATTGAGTCTATATATATATATATATATATATATATATATATATATATATATATATATATATATATATATATATATATATATATATATATCTTTTTTTTGCAAAACAACGTTTGCGTGTTAAATGTGGTAGTCCAAACGGCCGCAACGTCGCACCTTGTGCTTTCGATAATTCCGAAAGTGGATGGAACTTCGAATTCATTCGGAAATCAGAGCTTATTCTACGTTTTGTAAGCAACTGTAATCTACGTATGTACTGGCTCGTATCTCGCGCCGCCTGTTGGCCGCTTCCGGCAGCGGCGGACGCGGAGCGAAGAAGATCTAGCTCGAGATGGGCGGCGAACAGCCCGTGGCCCGAGCCCACCTCGAGCGCCCGACCTGCATGCGCAGCTGCGAGCATGCTGCTGGTTTGTTCCGGAAAATTCTGCGCCATCTGTTGAGGAAAAGGGTGCCACAAATAAATAGGGTTTGAATCCCCTTAATTTCTCGATATAGGTGTCTTAATTTCGGATTCTTTTCATGACTCAAGATGTGTCTCACATCGTAATTATTTACTTAGAAGAGGTTGTTCGCGGAAGCTTTGCTTTGCTGACATACATGTCCGAGTCCAGGCTGATATTTGTAGTTGTTGAAAAAATCAGGCGCTGATATTTAGTGCGTTCGCGCTGCCTTTTTTCTCGCTCAGAAAATTGTCATGGGAAATACGAAACTGCAGGCGCTCTTTAATTGTTTTTGGGGTATTTAGATGATTAATTGGTTTAACGTTATTCCCAGCACAAGAGGCAGAGAATAATTCCAACTTTTACAATATGCCCAGGAAACGCACAAATTAATAAACGCTGCTCTCACTGCAATAACCCAAGGACGGAAGTCCGAGTCAAGACAGCTGAAGTGTGTATGTGTGTGTTTATAGCACCGCATGACGCGTAGGACTTCATATTACATCCAGTGTTTGATTGTGTGTCTATCTTTGATAACGATGTTGCAAGTTTTTCATATATGCTAAAAGAAAACGCAGTTATACCTTTCTGGAAAGACTATTACGGTTCAATCAGAGTATTATCGTGATCTTGGCGTTAATTGGAGGCATACATTGCCGCTGATTTGTATTAATAATAATAATATTAAAATTCACATATTTAAGTACGTTTTCAAGCTCTAATATATTTTGTTGCTTATGATCTGTTTTAAACGCGCGAAGAATATGACGATGGCAAGTGTGCTAATTATCATCATGCATTGGTGCCAGTTGCAGCATTTTTACTAGCATTACCAACATCACAATAAAAATGAGTCTAAAATCATTGAAAACATTCTAGCTAATGCGAGAAATCCATGTAGCAAATTTCATTATTTGTAGGCAAGAGCACATTGCGCACTATCAAAGTCGCGACTTTTGGACAATCGGCGAAACGTCCAAAGTCGCCGCCAATGCCACTTCCAAACCAAGTGTCCTAAAGTAAAAAAAAAAAAAAAAAAAAAAAAATCTTTTTGTTTTTTAATTATTAGTTTTTTCACAACATTTATTTACTTTTGTATTTGCCTGCGCGTCGTTTTGCCAATCTCAGCCTTTTTCAGTTTGAAGGAACGCCTGCATTTCTGCGCGTCTGCTCACTGCAGCACGTTTCACATTGGCACGTCGGAAGCCGGTGAAACAGTAGTGAATTTTAATATTGCGTATGCGAGCCGGGAACTCACGCCTTGTGGCGAAAATTGTTTCGTTAGCTTTGCGTGTTCCACACTGCGCGTGCGCGGAGCCTCAAAATTGCGGTCTTGGATGGCGCATGGCGATGTGGCGCAAGCTGGCAATGTGGGGCACGCAACTCCTAACTGCAAACGCACACCGCTTGCGTTTGCTTCTTTGTGCGATACTAAAACGCTCCAGTAAGGTACAATCCCATACTGGCTGCAGCACTACGCTGGGACAGTGAAGAGTGGTGTTTGCATTCCCGGAAATGGCATTTCGCGAGGCCATGATCGCGAGCGGTTTCCCGCCGATGCCCGCTGAGCAGGAGAATCAGGGAGCCTCACTTCGAGCGCCTCCCGCTTCCGCCGCGGGAGGGCGAGCGTTTCCGACGCTGGAGGGCAGCGAATAGCGTCAGCCTGCTGTTACAACCGGGGCCGTTGCAGTACCCGTGGGGTGACGAGCGTGTGGCTGGCCCAAGGAGCACGCGTGGCTTCCAGCACTGTCAGCTCCAGGGTGAACGGGGTGGGAAAAGCAACTTTTGTCCAAATTTTTGAGCGACGGGCCAATCTTCTAAAGGGAGAAGGGCTGTGTCCGGGTATACCTAAACGAGGGTCCGAGCAAGAGGGGAGTCGGCTTCTCAGTTTTCTTGAACTGTTTGGTACAATGCGGGATTTGAGTTGAGAAGGAAAGCTATGAAGGAAAATGTTGAATTCCAAAGACCGGAACTGCTCTGATGGAACTTGCTATGTCATGACTGCGTAGCAAGTTCCCCAACGTTGCTAAATTACCCCCAAATAGGCTCCACATGCATCCACCAGGTGCACATCGAAAGATCGTTTGATTAGCTTTAAAATAAGTTTTCTTGTGCCTTCCAACGAAAGACTGGTATTTTTGAGGTTATGCTGCAGCATGTAACACATTAAAGGGATACTACAACGAAATTTCGGCGCTCATTTTTGGTCTATATGTGTCCAAAAGAGCAGTATCACATGGAACATACCAATATCTTGTTAAAAAGTCTCGAAAAGGAATTTTAAAACGAATTAAACGATTAGCAAAGAGCACCTGGTGGATGTCGCTAACGCCTCGTTTGTAATGCTCGTCTAGGAACCTTGAGAGCTAGTGACGGAAATCGTCTCGCCTCCGGCCACGACGAGAGAAGGGGGAAGGAGGAACTCCCCTCTTTCCGAGAATCCTTTTGTGTGTCGCAGAAGTCGCTATTGTCCCCTACAAGATTATAGAAGATTAACCCGTCACTCAAAATTCGTACAAAAGCAGCCGCTTCGGTGGCTGGACCGACTAGGCCATCCTCTCGACGTCAGCCTCGCCGTAGCTTTGCTCGTTTGAGACGATTTACGTCACGATTGCGCTGGGCCTTCTCCGAGCGCTTGCCAGAGTGGGCCGTTTATAACGAAAAATACAGCCACCAGGATCAAAATACAAACGGGCGATTGTCATTTACGGATATTGTGGATCATATTCAACCTATTTTTGAACACGACGGGAATATTTCAAATTTCGTTGAAGTATCCCTTTAAAGGAGCTGTGCAACGATTTTTAATGTTGAAAGAATTTGCATCTTATTCTTTTGACATTGTTTATCTTGTCTGCAGAGGACAGAAAACATATATCCTTCCTTTGAAATGTTGCAGATTCTGCCGCGTAATCGCGAGGCAAAAATTACAATATTTCCCGACCTGCAGCCGCGAGCGGCGGCCAGGAGAACCACGCGGCATGACGTCAATGGGGGCTTGTAAAAAGATAGGAAGTTGTGCAAATACCTGCTCTGATAAAAGGTAATTTTTTCTATAAACATTGTCGTTTCAACATAAATATAAATGCAGCACAAACCTGGTGTCATCGACAAAACTTTTATTATATGGAGTTTTAGAGGTGCCATCTATCGGAGGTCAACAAAACCGTCAGCTCAATCTGCTACCGCGAACAGCCGCCAGAAGCCGGAGGGGGACGGAGGCAGAGGCGGACGGGAATGGCCGGACCCGGACGTTGGCACTTTCCTCCTTTCGCCATGTTCATCGCGCTGCACAAGAACGTGGTCACGTGGTCGCGAGCGGGTGAGTTCTCACTGCTCACTGATGGCTCTGAGAGAGAGCTTCACCGGAACCCCGCGCGTCCCCCAACCATGTCACAGCGCACGTGACTCGGAAGATGGTGAAGGAGTTGAGAGGTGCCAAAAACCTCAATCTTTGTCCATTTTTTAAATAAAAACTAGGACATGCAGGCAAGAGGTTTTTTTTTTTTTGCTCTTACTTCAGAAAGGTTGAGACACCAACTCCCAAATTATTTAAGCAAAGCAGTGAAATTGTCGCACAGCTCCTTTAAAGCTAAAACCCGAGCGCTTGAATTTCGTTTCTGTACCCCTCCAAAGCTGTGATATTTATAGAACACACAATATCAGAAAAAAAATTTATATGTTGTAATTCAGGGACATTGCTCGAGCTGAAAACAGTCGTAATCTCGAATTCGAAAATATTGCTCGGAGTGGCCCTTTAAAATTATCCCAAAACTTTCAATTCATTGCTAAAGCTAAACAAGTTTGAATTCAAACTTTATTTAATTCTTTGCTCGTAAAAGGTAACTAAAAAGCTTTCAGCCTTTCCACTCTGGTGAAGAAGGAAGTAATGGCCGGCCACAAGTCGGCAAGCCATAGTGGAAAGTCTGGAAAGGTTGCCGCCATCTATGAGCGACAGTGGCAACTAGACAACTGGCAAGCCGGTTGTCTGGTTGCCGCCGTCGCTCAGAGATGGCGGTAGCTGTCCGGGCTGTTGTGCCAACATTTATTTGCTGGCGGACACAATCCAGGGGAAACTAGCCCTTAACAGATTCGCTGTAGAAGTTAAACCTGTATGTATTGCAGACCAGCTACATGGTACAGACGAATGATGCACACAGCTTGGCAGTGTGTCGCAGTCTACAATTACACAAACCATACGGACTAACCACAGTTTGCAATGCAAAGATCCATTTTTCTTTTTCAAATACCCGACGCATGTTTTTGCACCATCCCGCTCTGGCGAAGTGTTTTTCTCCTCAACATTAAGATTTTCGAGAGTGTAGCTTCCCCGCAAAGCACCAGTGCATTGTGAGAAGCGCCCTCAACAGAGCAATAATTCAGCCCACACAAGCTACAGGAAATCGAGGAACTTCATGTCTGAAGATAAAGTAGAATGGTACACCATTCTAAGTGATGGAGTTTTTTTTTTTTAAATTCATACAAGTTTGTCGTAACAATCCGGCAGTGTAGCGACGTTTTCCTTCAAAACCTACTTCACAACAAAATGTGTTTTGAGAAGGACCAATACCGTAGCAGAGTGCCAAGCGCCACAAGTCTCGTTTCCCGCTCTCACCTCCTCACTCTTTAACGGAGTCCGGGAAATTTACTGTCCTGGCAGCGAAGTGCCAGAACAGTAAATAAGACACTCTGCAGCGTGGATTGTAAACACAGCATCTCTCTTAGCCACCACAAGACGTCACAGTATCACGTGACATCACACCACAGCAAAGAACCGAGAATATGTTTGCACCTGTCAACTCCAACTTACAATCCTTGCTCTCCTCTTTCTTCTGAAAGAATGACTTGGCTGTTTACACGACAACTTGTCACTGTCACAGAGGAATCAGACACCAGATTGTTTCACATTGCAAATGCCCACAACAGATCTGTACTTTATTAAAAAAATAATAAGTACACTCAATACCTCCTATTGTACAATGCAGTTCTGCACAACACAACATAAGAAATGAAATTCTATTTTGATCACTTTAGTCACATCTTTGTACAAAAAATTATAACAAAAAGAGTCCAAGAAAACGAGCTACTAAATAGACACTATCTGTACACCTAAACGGGACGAGTCCTTGGTCCTCGAGAAATCTAGAAGGGTTCATCACCAGTCGACGTATCACCACAATCGCATCGCCGCGACCTGAACACCCGGAAATCACGCACGCACTCAGCTATGTACACCGTCGCTCGCAGCATCACACTTGCTTTTGATTCCGTAAAAACCCATTCGCCCACTTTTCTAAGTTTCCGGCCACAACAAAAGGCTCAAAACGATGTACACAATTCGACAGAGTTGACGCAATCAAACTAAACCTGAGCAGCATTCACCTTAACCTAAAACATGTTCACATCACTTTGAAGACGGCGGCCTACACAATGGCAACCGAGAATTATCAGTACCGCTTGTGCGGCGAATACAGCCTCCGAAACAACTGAACTATCACTAGAGGTGTGCCGATGAACCATTTAGTTCAACAGGTGCTGAGCACAGCCCACCACAATTCACGTGGCAGAATGTCGTGCACAGTTCTGGCAGCTCCCAAGACAACACCTCCACAAATATTGTAATTTTGTTGAAAAACTGAAAGAAAAAAAGCAGCAGGTACGCAAACGATGGGGAGGAGTCTTTTTCGAAGGGCGTAGCATCTACAAGACAGTCTTTGGCCACTTGAGGTTATATTAAGCTCCCGCTTGCTATCGTTTCACAAAGACACCAATCTCGAGCACGTCTTGGAAACACATCATGGACCAAATCCTCTGTCAGTAGTAGTATTTACAATTGTAAAATCAAGACCCCCACTTCTGCTGAGAAGAACGACCCCAAGAAGGCAATTTTCGTTTTAAGAAATAGAGGTGAGTCGTGCGTGTGTGACAATAGCAGCAAGTCTGCACACGACGGTCCGATGCACAACTATCGTTATGGTAACAACACACAGAAACACGTTTCAGCTCACGAGCAAGCAAGCAAGCAAGACAAGATCAGTTTTCCCTCACAACTAACAGGTGCTAGCACTGACAAACGTAACTTGCCGTTCTCCCACCTGCGTAGCCACCGGTCATTAGATAGCGTCTTTTCTTTGATAGCCTTTCTCCATTAAAATAGACTGAAGTTTGGTCTCCGTTGTCTGGATGCAGACACCACAAAGACCGGTTAAAAGACTAGGGGTTTGTCTGTTCCTTTGATGCAACTCACAACAGTTACTTGCATGGTGCACACAGAAAACAAAATGGAGCATTTCTGTGTGGCGACATATTACGAAGAGAGAAATTTCAGACTTTGAGAAGGTCTCGGAACCTAGATTCTTCTGCAAGTGTATCTCCTTCATGAGTGACACAGTGAAAGTGTTTTGCACAAGAAACTGGTGAAGAAACATAAATATCTCGCAAGTAAAACGCTTCCATTAGTGAAGCTTTCTCAGAAACAAAATCTTTTATGGCCCAATCTTTCATTAGGTGTGGCACTAATTTTACTAGCTTTATGTTTTATTAGCAAGATACTCGATTGTGTATACCTACTTTTCTTGGGCCTGACCACAATTACCTGTTGCGAGAGCGTCAAATGCCTTCACAGATCCTTTAGCAAGTTGAACGCTCTCATAAAAAGTGATACCGAATTCATCACCGAAGGCATTCACCTAGCAGGCAACCATATCACAGGTGCTGAACCTCCAACAGCAATGTACCCTCATAAAACCTCTTGTGCACACCTACACTCCAGAGAGCCTGTTCATTGACAGGTGCACGTTTCGCAGGCAACCACCCTCAGAAAGTTTTCCACAAGTGACATCTACGCCATTCGCGAAGTTGCGATTCAAAGTCTGTTTCGAAAGCGAAACACTTTCCCCGAAGCCGTGACGTAGTGATCAAGCTCCTGAAGCGATTCTTTCACGAGCGACGCATCTCCGAGCAGTACGAGTATGAGAACTGATCACGACCAGCTCACTCGACCACACGACAAGTGATGGCACATGTGCATTCCGCGAGGCAGCCGGTGACGATCCACGTGCCTCGGAAGATAGGTCGCAGGTCAGAGACGCTCCTGTACAAGGTGACAGCACAACGGCACGGATTGGCACAACGTGTCCAATCATTGGCGAAGCCGCTTCAGGCGTGCTTTTGTGGCGCGTCCGAGGGCCTGTCGTAGTGGCTGGGAGGGCGTCCATAGCTGCCGCTGTTACTCCGTTCTTTCCTCCTCCACGAATCGCCGTGACCTTGGTATGGACTGTAGGGCCCCATAGGACTATGTTCCCCCAACACCCCTGGTGGTGGAGGTTGTAAACTGGCGGCAGACGGCACGCTCGCCGTAGCGCCGTAGCCGCCGTAGCCTCCCGGAACCGAAGCCGGGATGCCATAGGAGAAGTTGCCCGTGCTGCCGGTCCCTGCGTGGTACCTAAAAAAGAAAATGACAAAAGCACCGTGCCTTTCAGACATGCACATTGCGAGGAGATATGAATCTCACGGTTCGTTCTCATCTTAGTGTTTTGTTGCAAAAGTACAACGTGCCAAGCCATATCATCCACCTACTGACAATCACTGGTCCAAAACTGAAAATAGACTCAGCTATATACTTTTTAAAAAAATTGAGGAGTCCCACGTTAATTTACAGTACATTCACAGCCAAGGTTCTCCTGCAGAAGTGGCTTTGCCACCCCACCGCTCCCGACTGACCGCCCACCGCTCGATTATGCTGCAGCATGACGATGCAATTTTGCCTGCAAGCGGCTGCAGACCGCCGTACTCAGCAGGCCCACGCACCGCCACATTATCGCGTGTTATCGCATCGCCGACTGCCGCCACTTCTTCAAACAGGGAGAGCAAAGCGCCGCCGGCAGTCGGCAGTGCGGGAAGGGCGAGGGGGGAGAGGGGTGCTCGGCTGAGTAGAAAGAAACCCAAAATAAACAGACGCAATGAACGCGCACAGCGCAGCAGTTCTCTCCGCAGGCAATGAGCAACGGAGAGAGATTACATGTTTTTTCACTGCTCAATGCTTGCTCGCGCCGTGGATCGCTTTATCTCGCCTCTTCGCTCGCCTCCCCTTTTCTCCTTGCGGTTCTTTTTTTTTTTTCTAGGCCTTTTGTTTTTTGTTTTATTGCTATGGCGTGGCGCCACTCACTGGGCCACAAAGTTATTCAACGCAAAGTGTGTTCTGTTGGCAAGCCAGATTGTGCCACATTGCAACCTCCTCCTCCTCCTCCTCCTTTCCCCCATTGGCCACTTGCATGGTGGTTATGCCCACCCCTAAAAAATTCCTGGGAGAACCCTGGTCACAGCAATAGCTGCGACACGTCACGGCAAAGTCGTTGGGCATCGATGTTGCAGTTCAAGCCGGAGAGTGTGTGAACAAAAGCATTCGGAACAAGATTGATTCCTGACCATTTTTTTCCGAACGCTTTTGGTTCGTTTTTTGTTCTGGAGCGTGTGAAAGTGCGTCTCCCGGCACGAGCTCTTGGCATTGACAGTTGTACTGACGGCTATTTGTTACTCGGCTATTCTTTTTCCAGACAGCGCGTGCAGTGGGCATCGGGTACTAGAAAAACCCCAAGTATAAAGCAGGCTGGTAACACTGTGGAGTAGCTTCTTGTTAACTCCTTCACTTCGCACATGGCGGACCCAGGTTCAATTCCCACGGGCAGCGGGCAATCTTTTCCGAGTATTTGGCAACATCGACGACGGACGCCGTGCACCCTACTACACCAACTACATCATCGACGACGACAACTACAACAGTGGTTCTCAAATGGGGGTCCGAGGACCCTTTGGGGTCCGCGAAGGCATTCTAGGGGCCCGCGAAACCCTGCCTCAACAGTAAAGCACGGCAATAAAAGTTGTATTTTTCCAGATCGACAAGAAATGTTTCAGTTTTCGGGCGAGTTTTCTCGTGTATATGTCAATAAGAGAAGTCTACTTCACATTAGCCTTTAGTGATATCCATTTATTAAATCATTATTATCTTTAACCTCTACCTCTCCCCTCCCTCCACCACAAACGGGGTCCTCCATCACCTCTGCCGATCCACAAAGGGTCCACGAAACATCATTGGTTGAGAACCACTGAACTACAACATCAACAACGGACGTCATTTCCAGTGGCGAACGTTGTTGATGTTGCCAAATCACAATCAAATTACAACAGCTATCATTAGCAAAGAGAAAACTATACACTTCTTTTTTTCCTTACTTCCGCACAAGTACAAGACATAACCAGTCAAGGACATCACAACCAATAGGTTATAATGTGGTGGCACATTTCATGTGCCACCGTATTATACACTATTGTTTGTTCTGCGGCACAAATCGAATAGAGCATTATTATTATTATTATTATTATTATTAATATTATTATTACCTCCTGTCAGGCTGGTGTGTCCTGGGATCCTTCTCGCTCTTGTACCTCTGCTCGTCCCCTCTGCCACTGCCGCCGTAATGCCGGTAAGCGTCGTGCTTGTTGTAGTCATTGTTGTACCTGGACAAAGGAGAGAGGAAAGGTTGTCGTCGAATTTCGCTCCTCAGTCGACAAAACAATGCAACGGCCAACGCCCGCGAGGTAACGACATGACACAAAGTAAAAATGGCAAGAGGCGAAATCACGCTTCGTTTTCCCACAAGGAAGAGCCCAGTCAAAGGCTAAAACACAAAACCCAAATGCAGAGAGTAGAAACTAGAGTGTGTGTGAATCTACGAAACTCCGAATAATTTGAAAATAATATTTACTATTCAATTTGCGGTGCACTTCTATAATCCGAACTACTCGAGTTTCTCGAACGCTCGAAAATTGCGTATAACGAATTCGCTGTTCCCCTGTCTCTCGTACCAAGCTTCGCCGCTCCGTACCGGCACTCGAGCAACAAGTTTTCCCGCTTGCACTGATGTGCCACAGATCGCGGCACGCTCACTGCGCTCAATTGGTAACGCAGGCGACGACACGGGCACTGAAGTCTGACGAACGTCGCAATACCGACACTTTTAGAACCGCCGAACTGGCCCCGTCAGCTTGTGGAACAGGCTGCGCTTTGACTTGCAAGAAAACGAAGCGCAAGGACAAGGTGTAGGGACCGTCCTCACCTGTCCTTGTAGTCCCAGTTGGGAGAGGGCGTCTCGTGGTTCCAGCGGTGGTCGTTGGACGACGACGTCCGGTGGGGCGGGTTGTTGTAGCTGTTGCCCGACGAAGAACCCTTCTGGTAGCTGTTGCTGCTGCCGCGGTCCCGATACGACCCTCCGCCGCTCATCCCCTTGCCGTGACTGTTGCTGAAACCAGACGTACCAGAAGCAGAGGTTGGTCGTCGTGCACACACAGCGGATTGTCGTGCCTATGGTGCCCGCAACGCAAACCTCCAACTGCATCCTATTCCGGGTAGCGCGGATCTTTGGGCCGAAATGTGGTTTCTGTCTGGGAATCTAGTGCCTTAAAAGCCAGAATCCAAGAGCCAAATTTACCTTCTTTGGCCACAGACTGGCTATCTTTTGCCCCCATTCACCAAACAAGTGCCAAAGTTAGGCTTCACTCGTGGTAGGTTGGCCGTCATCCAGTGTCTCTGGACAATTATGTGGCGAGTAAAAAAGGAAGTGCTCTGGCATTAAGTAATGCCTTGGAACAAAACCGTATTAGGCCTAAGTTAGGCACCTAGGATTGCCAAGTTTGTGCCAAGTGAGGCGTTTCTCTGGCACGCAACCTGCGATAGCGCCGAGCTATCAAGCATTTCCGAAATGCAAACGACATCACAGGAACTGTTGCATAGGAGCTGGTTCACACGTTTGTGCTTGAGCCCAACCGAGTGCCTCATGATTGCCTACGACAAGAGAATTTGGTGGCCTTCGTGTTTTAGCTTCAAAAGTTTTTAGAATAAACCGCGGAGGAGCGAAATTTGCCGTCATTTGGTTTTTTCCCTTTGACGTATCCTTTCTCACCTCGAGTTTCGTTCCTCCTGTCCCTGCCCTTGTCCTCGTGCAGCCTCTTGCTGGGCCGCCCGTGGTCGTCCTCAGCGTGCCTCTTGGATCCGTGCTGGCCGAAGTGCTGGCCGCCATGGCCACCGTGCTGGCCGCCGTGCTGGCCGCCGTGCTGGCTGCTGTGCTGACTGCCGTGACTCCCGTGTTGGCTGCCGTGCTGGCTGCCGTGCTGGCTTCCGTGCTGGTGCTGACTGTTTGGCAGACCGCCGTGCTGGTTGCCCGGCTGACTCCCCTTCCCAACCGGAAAGCAAGAGAACGCCCGTTTCATCGAGGCGACTGCGGGACACGCAGCTCGCGCATAGCAGATTGGCAAAACGTTGTAGTGCGCTATCACACGTTCACAGTGTGATAACCAACCGGCTGTCTGTTTTCCTCCTGAACTGGTGAGGTTCCTCGCATGAGCAACTATACTCCATTTGCCCCCAGGCCGAGACTGCGGCGGAGGCTACGTCCTCGTTGGACCAGCCATACTTCACTCTCTCGCCACGTGATCACACTCCCGCGACAAAAAGGAGATGGCCGATTGGTCCGACAGGCCCATAGTTTCCACCGCAGTCTCAGCTTAGGGGTAAACGGAGTATACAGTCAGTCACAAGCTAAAAACCAAGCAAACGTTAAACCAAACAAGAACTTAAAAAAAAAAATGTTAAAAAAACTGGACGAGTTATTAGTGTTTTTACCTCGTCGTGCAACTTGGGCCGCTTGTCGTGGTCCCTCTTGTCCGACTCTCTGGACTTGTCCGGCTTGTCCCCGCCCTCGTTCTTCTTCTGGGCGTGTCGGTAGAGCCGGTGAAGGGCCTTGGCGTCTAGCTCTGTGAACTTGGCCACAAAGGACCACAGGTGCCTGCACCCAAACGCAGGGGGTCACACACTGTTGGGCGTCTCCACAGCACGGCAGGTTCATTCTATCCTCCTCCTCCTCTCTCCTCCTCCTCCTCCTCCTCCTCCTCCTCATAATAATAATAATAATAATAATAATAATAATAATAATAATAATAATAATAATAATAATCAACAGTGTCTTTGTTTGCGAGCCCATAGATGACCACGCTCCATAATGTGGCACGAGCTATACAAAACCAAACAATATACAAAGAGAGGGAATGAGCTATACAAGTTTGAGATACTGCAGGGTCCCGAATATAGGTGAAGCCTTTAAAGTAACAGCATAAATCGGCTTGGTAATGTACTGCACTACGACTTACCGCAGAGGTGCCCGAAAGTGATGGAAGCTTCGCGTGAAAATTTCGAAGAACAAACTCATTCGAGTAAAAAGTAAAAGAAACTATCACTGGTTTTCTTTACCTACGGCACCAGTTTTCCAAACAAGTACCCTCTAACTGGCGCAACGACTGGGAGATTCCGAGGCCACGTCCCCCCTCCCAAGGTACGGCACAGATGCGGTCGAATAAGGGTACGAGAAAAACGTGAACCCGTCGACAGCCAAACGAAGTGGAGAAAAGGAGAGAGCTCTTACGAACGCCACTGCTTGCTCTTTTCGGGGTCCGTGTACTCGGCGCAGCATTCGTTGATGTGTTCGCCGATCTTGAGCAGGCAGAGCCGCGTGTGGTTCACCTGCTCGTCGTCGTTGAGCGACGAGTCCGGGGTGTCCAGCTGCTTCAAGGCACGCTTCACGGGACGCATCTTCTCCTTGCACTGGAACCGACGAAAACAGGCGCCGTTACTGGAGGCTCGGAAAGAAACAAGCGTAGAACTAGGACGCGGCAAAAACACTCGCCGTACGCAGTAATCCACTCGTCGATTCGTTACGAGAGGGCGCAGTTGTCCAGGCGTGCACACTAAGCGTGGACACAAAGCGTGCGCACACAGCTTGCGCAGGATGTCGTCCAATATTGAACGGGAGCGCAGCACGCGCCGCTCGCTCAGTTGTTCTCCTCGGAAATCGTCGGAGCCGGCGGTGCAACCGCATGTTGCCGCACAGTTACACTGCCACGTTGAAATCTAGCGTACTGTGACACAATGGTGTCACACGAGCACCGTCCACAAAATATAGAGGGACAGTGCTAGTGCGACGCCGTCGTGTCACTTGACACAGTGACACGACATCGCACTGCGACTTCACACGACATCCCAACGTCGTGCGACACTGATTTTCCGCTAAGTTTAGAGGAGAAATTTCTCCTCCAAACCTTGGTGGGAGAATCGCAACATCGTGCGACGTGCCACGTCACAACATTAGGTCACAAAGTAACGACATTGGTTTTCCACTAAATTTAGCGGACTAAGACGTACACGAAACGCACGTGAGGTCCGTCGCGAGTCCTCTCATCGCTGTAAAAGAGGCTCGCCCAAGCCAACACCTCCGAGCCACTCACCTCGTTGAACAGCTGGAGATCGAGGTCGCCCGTCGGTTCTATCACCTGCGGGGCAGCGTTGGCGGTGTAGTGCATTGCCGGAAGGTCTTTCCTCGCACCCTTGGTCTTGCTCACGGCACCGCCCTCCGTGGGGGTCTCGTGCTGAAATGGCCGAGATAATGCCACAATGAGGCCGGCCGCAAGGCGGGACTCGTTCTAGCGAGCCGACACTGCCAAACCGATCCCCCGCCAGCCCTCAAACTTTTGCGAAGTAGCGACGAAGTTCCAAAAACTAACCGGCACATACACATGCGCGTTTCTCTAAATGTGCGTCTCGCTCATCCCGCTTTCGTCGGAAAACGCTCGCTGCCTCAAAGTCCTTTTACCCCAAGCATCGAGTACCATAATTAATGAATTCGGGAATTAACTTGAAGTTAGACGAAACTACCAAGGCATATCGAGCATCACACTGGGCATCAGACAACTAATCCTAAATTTTGTAGAAAAGGCATAAATGACGCATTTCTCAATGTAGAAAAAGAAACGGGGACAAAATGATTAGCATAAATGGTACACTAGCAGTGCCACTATAGTAGTTACAGTGTACGAGATGTATTCCTCGATTTAGAGGAGCTTCGAGGTTAGTCACACACCAAAGCACGAGAAACCCTCGTCCCAAATGTACAAGTAACATCACTATAAGGGTGACAACAAAAGGAAGCAATTACTCTAGCCGGTCGCTTCCAACTTCGAAACAAGCGAGACGCATAATACGTAACATAAAATAAAACTCAACGGGCCCAGCCGCTGCTCACTCCCTCGCCCCACAAAGCTCACCTATACACTCAGTCTCATACCCGATGTACAACGCCCTCAAAGCTACCGGCTCGCAAGCACGTTGCTACAGCCAATATCCTATTCACGCGAGAGAACGCGCAATTCAAACGCCAACACAAGAAACAGGCACACACTAGCTTCTTTGGCAGCGTTGTACACAAAGCATCAAACATATAATTAGCGCCGCAATCGGCAACGAAATAAGCACCGCGCGTCAAACAACCGCTTCGAGACGCAAGATCGGTTCGCGCCAGGGCGCGACTACGATGCCCGGAACGGGTCTTCGACGGGCGCGTTTAGCGTCCCGTCCTGCCCGCGCACCCATACCGGTCCCGAGGTGGCAAAAAAGGACGTCGGAAAAGCCGGAGCGCTGCGCCACCAGATATTGCGGTCAGCGCACCCACCTTCTTTTCTTCTTCTTTTTCTCCTCCTTGTCCTTATCCTTGTCTTTCTCCTTATCCTTGGCCTTGGTTTTGTCTTTGGCCTTGTCCTTGTCCTTGTCCTTCTTTTTCCGCTTGGCCTTGGGCGGGCCCCCTCCGCGCCGGGCTTCGTCTCGGGACGTTTGGCCCCCGGGGTGACTCCCTTGGCGACCCGTCGATCACCGCCGCCGCGTTGCTCTGGTGAGTCTCGTCCTCCGCCTTCACCTTGGGTTTGCGCGGCAGTTTCGTCGACTGCAACAGACGCGGGACCGTGTGGGCGCATTCAGAGTCGCTCGAGTGCTGCACGCTCGGAGCGGCGACACCATCCTCCCCCGTTCTCCGACACTGTCGCCCACGTACGTAATCTAATCGGTTGCTGCCACCAAGACGTGTGATCTAGTAGTAGTCACTTGCACGTATTCAAACTGTGCAGTCAAGCTGCTCGCAAGTCAAGACGCGACAAAATTATGTGCGGAAGCGCCTCGGGCGTGTTCAAAGCATGTTCGCTTCTGCACGTATGTACGCTTCGAACGTGTCCGCAGGCGGTTTTTGTACGACTGACATGACAGGGCCGTCGTACAAAGAAGAAGTGCGCCTTGGACAGCGTCTGCAAACTGCCTCCTGTACAACGTATTAACGGTGTGACCACGGCTTTAGTGGTGCCTACCGATTCTGTCGACCGAATTCTACGTGGTTACTTTTTATTCTTGGCAGCGCGCGCCTCGAGTCGTAAACTTTTGCGTTACTTTTTATTCGCAGCTTATCCGTAACTGGCCTTCGGCTATGGATCCGGATCGAGCATATTTGTATCGCTTTGTCTACAAATAATAAAGTCTAGAAAGGCCGTTCGTCCGTTCACGTTGAGCAACATTTGTTTGTGCGCAAGCAATGGCTCGCAGGTATTGCCCCTCCGTCGCCACAATCTAAGTGACGAGAATTTCACCGTCAAAGGCAAAACATAGTGCGACGAAAAATTTACCTTTCTACCACACTGTACCCAATTTCACCTTGCGACGAACTGCAGCTGACGAGACAATCCCAGCCGAGCCAGCGCTGTGAACGTATCACGTGACCACGTCTCCCATACGTCGCTGCGCCCTCCCAAACATCACATGACGCTAGCGCAGCATTGAATTCCTTGTTGCACCCCTACAATTCGTCGTAAGGTTAAACGGAATATAGTAGTTTTGATAACATCCCTTCAATTATAAGAGACGAAAAGGGAAAAAAAAATGCAAATGCCGATCGCTCGTTTGTGTTAACTGTGCCGTGTTCTGCACAAAACGAAAAGGGGGGGAGGGGGGCAATAGAAAAGAGCGTTAAAGGAAACAGCATTTACAGCTAAGCACACCAAATGTGTGTTCGCTGTATGAGTTAATCTAATTCAAGAGAATGGCGCTACCACAGAAAGAGAGCAACACTGGCAAACACAGCAGACGTCTACATCTAACGGGGCTCGAAGAAGATTGCTACCTGTCACGCAACAAAGCACAGGTTGGATGAATCAAACTCACCGAGGCATTATCGCTGTCGTTACTGTCGTCGTTGTCAACAATGGCCTTGCTCAGGTGAACCTTCTCCGGACGTGCCTTTCGGCCGCGTTTGGGCTTCTCCTGCCAAGAGACGGCACCGTTACCACCAACTCGCAACGGTAACGCGGGACGGATCGTTACCGACCGCACATAACGTCACCAAGGAAACAGTCCAGGTCAGTAAGTAAACTGCTCTTTCTTCGACTCATCACTTTACATTTCACGCAGAATTTAAAAAACATGTTTTAGGCGACCGCCTCGATTTATTTATTCGGGGAGTCTCCCCAAGTGACGTTCCCAAATTCTACAACTATTCCGGGGTTTTCCTCTTCTATTTTATCTAAATTTCCCGACCGACACCCAAATTTTTCCCCGAACAAACGTCCCATTTTAAATAATCCACCGGGCAGACGTACTGGTGCGAGCGCAAGTGGAGAAGTCAATGCACCCACTTCAAAAGGAGGCAATTCACGTTCCGCCGAGGCTCTAGTTTCCGAGCAGCGATTTATCCACGGGCACGCTGGTCAAGTCACACGCAATGCGTGTCGCACCAGACGCACGTCGTTTGCAGTCCCTCAAAAGGAAAGCTCAATTTTCCCGACCGATTTCCCGACTGGGGTGTAGACTCTTGACTTTTACAAAACTCGCCGGATTCCCCAATAATCCCCAGCTTTCCAGATTAGCAGACACCCCGTTATTATTCGTTCAAGTAGCCCCAGACCGGAAACGACTTCCAATAACATGAAAGGCATCTTGAAAGGTGCAGTGGATTCTTGCCTTGGTAAAGCCAATTTACGGACTAAATCTCGTAGCAGCGGCTTCCGACAAGATCGCCACCAATCAACCCTACGGTCACGCAACTGCCCGTAGCGACCCATGGGACCCACCTTGCCCTCTTGGAGAGCCACCTGTCGCGCGTGCACCTTGCGCAGCATCTTGAGAAGGTAGTCCGCCCGGCTCTGCAGGTGCTTCGTCTGGGGCTTGAGCTGCTCCCCGTCTGGAAGGATCTTGTCCGTCAGGCCCAGGCCTGCATCCATCTTGATCGCCTCCCAGCTGCCCATGCCATGCTCATAGATGCCCCTGCACGCCCGTTCGTCGATGAAAGTTTGTTTCTACGTGGAAGGAGCAGTATGGATGGCACCTGACCGTTTCCGGTTTCGCACTCTTAAAACAGACGAGAACGAAAATGCCGGCCGAAAACCGACGCACCGCTCAACTCCTCGCCGACTGAACGCGGGCCCCGGACAAACGTCTTCCTCGAGTAGATCCGAGTTACCCCCGCAGTCACGCAATCAAACATGGAGCAATGCTGGGGACATGCTCTACTCCTAGCACGTGCCGAACAAACAACCTCCAGACTTTTGCCAAGTGCATGCGCTTTTTTTATTTTTTTATTATATATATATATATATATATATACCGTATTTACTCGCATAATGAACGCACTTTTTTCCCGAAAAATCGATGCAAAGTTGGGGGTGCGTTCATTACGCGGGGTAAGATTTTTGCGTCCGTATTTACTCGCATAATGAAAGGCCCTTTTATCCCGAAACAACTTCTTATCCCTTTGCGCGCGGCGCGCGCGACTCGAAAACCAAACTAGGATGCGCAAAAAAAAAGCTCCTCTCCATGTTTTCTTTTTTGCGCATTTCTTCCTTTCCGCTCCACTTTTCTTTCTTATTTCCTTGCGCGCGACCTCAAAACCAAGCCAAAGCGCTGTGTAAAAAAAAAAGAAAAAAAAGCTTGTTTTTATGTTTCTTTTTCTCTTGGTTCCGTGGACTTTGTTTTGCCGCCTTTCGCAAGCTGATTTGCTTTGCTTAGCCGGGGGCTTTTCATTCTTATCTCCTTGCGCGCGGCGCGCGACGTGCAACCACGTGCAACCGGAAACTAAACTGCGCTGTGCAAAAAGCAAGAAAAAAGAAAGCTCCTTTTTATGTTTTTTTCTCTTTTCTTTTGGTTCCGTGTTTTTTTTTCTTTTTGCCGCCTTTCGCAAGCTGTTTTGCTTCGCTTAGGCGAGAGACTTCTCCGCTTCTTTTTCTTATCTCCTTCCGCAAGGCGCGCGACCCAAAGTCCAGACTGTGCTGTGCAAGAAAAAAAAAGGAAGCTCCTCTCCATATTTTTTTTCTTGCTTCCGCTGGATTTTTTTATTTTTTAACGCCTTTTGCAAGGTGTTTTGTTCGCCACGCTGCCCATGCATTCACAACCACACTGCACCAGGATAGAAAAGTGTATTCATTTCGCGCGCGTGAGGGGATGGGGTCAAAATTTTGACGTCCGAGTTGGGGTGCGTTTATTACGCGAGGGAAAAAAAAAGTCGAAATTTTGAGAGCCGACTTGGGGGTGCGTTCATTACGCGAGTGCGTTCATTGTGCGAGTAAATACGGTATTTTTTTTTTCCACTTCTTTTAATTTGGCGCACTTTCTGGGTGGTGCCATTTACGAGGAAGCCACAGAGCGGCGCAACGGTTCTGTCTTCTCCATTCCGATGTGTTACCAAACGTTCCAGTCAATGAGCCGCACCGTTGTGCGAGTCACAGCCCCCTATAAACGGCAATTTGCACGCAAATATTGGCATGCAAGTCATACCCTTGTACGAGTCGCACTTCTTTGCATAGGTCTGCGGCTGCGTAGAGTTGCTGCAGCCACGAACCTACGCCGTTGCACTTGGAAAATGGCTTCGGACCGCCAGAAGGGCAAGCTGCCGGCGCGCGCTCTGCCATTCTTAGTTTGTCACAAATGTCGACAAGTCCCAAATCTTGCATAGCTAGGGCTCACACTTACATGCATATAAGTCAATGTATCAAACATGCTGACGAAAATTCAGAAAAAACAAAATGTGGCTTTAGACCAGGAAGTATGGTTGATTAATTAAAAGTTGTAAAGCTTCCCATTTACCGTATTCGGCAGAGTAGCAGGTAGAACAAAAAAATGAAAGCCGTTTACAACTCCCTGTAACGCCGAATTAGAGCGCAGCTCTTGAGGAGGGGGAAGGCGCGGGGGGCGTCACCTGACCTCGGGGGTCACCTGACCTCGGGGGTCACGTGACCTGGGGGGCCACATGACCTGGGCAGTCACATGACCTTGGGGGTCACGTGACCTTGGGGGGGGGGTCACATGACCTTGCGGTTACGCCGACGGCGACGCCGACGCCGCTCAAGCCGGAAACGGGCACCTAAGAGCTGCGCTTTAAAATAGAAACAACGAGGTCCAAAGAGAAATTACGGCATCCGAGTCGCCCCTCACCTGAGCAGACTCGAGTCCTCCGCCACGCCCCAGGGTGTGTCGAAGTGGGGGTCCTTGGTGGCGAGGTCGAGCGTCCAGTGACGCTCTCCTCGGCCGTGCACGGCAGCACCGCGTCCAGCACCGCCAGCTCCTGGTAGCTGCTCAGCACCGACTTGGCGTTCACCGACACCCCGGACAGCTTGAACGTCGTGCGCTGGTGCCGCCGTCTGGCCGGGGTCCCGCCGGCGTTGCTGTCCCCGGCGTCGGCCCCGCCCGGCAACGGCGCGGCCTGGCTCTCCTTCATCGCCTGCTCGCAGCCGGAGTGGAGCAGGTGGGCCAGACGCTTCAGGTCCGCCTGCGGCTTCTCCTGCAGTTCCGCGTCCAGGGCGACCGCGTCCAGCCTGAGAGGGAGGGCAGGTGCGACGAATTTGAGCTTGACGAGTTTCGTCGACGCCACCACGATCGCCGAAGGAATGAGGAATAGCGGGGTGCGGGGTTTCCTCGATGCGTGCCACTAGAGTTGCCGCCAGAATGAGAATGACCGGAGCGTCTCTTCCGGATGCTGGGCCTCGTACATGCGCTCACTGCCTTCTGCCGTGCTTTGGTTCTGCGTGCACGATCAAAGCTCCCAAGACACCCACGCGTCACCAAAGATAGCAAGCTTATTCTGGAGGTGAGGCAACTGAGGAACTCGCAGCCGGCTGACGATCAGCAATTGGCATCCGAGCTCACTCGAACTCTCAACCAGTCCAACGTCAACGATTACCATTTTGACTTGCTCAGGCTCACCAATGACCCAACGTCAATGGCTGCTGTCCGAACTCGCTCAAACTCGCAACCAAATGAATGTCGACGATTGCCATCTGAACTCGCTCGAGCTCACAAACGGCTCCCGTAACGTCGACAACTGCCATTTCAACTCGCTCAAACTTGCAACCAGCTTAGTTCCAACGATTTACCATCTGAACTCGCTCAAGCTCACAACCAACACTTGGCATTTCAGCTCACTCAAACGTCTTCGACAACCTAATGTCAATGACTGCCGTTTGAATTCGCTCAAACTCACGGCCGAACTAACGTCAATGACCGCTACATCAGCCTAACTGCCAGTGTTTTGCTCCGACGGCCCAAGGTGGCAGAAGCTACGCCGGGAGACAGTCCCAGGTTCCAGACCCGCGCATACTCGCCTCTTGGCGGGAGCGGCGAACTTCCGATAGCTCTTGATGAAGCGGCGGATCTCAGCGTCCGTGAAGCCCTTGACCGTGTCACGCGGGATCACCCGGGGCGGCCTCTCTTGCGGGGCCGCCCCTCGTCGCCGGAGCCGTTGGACCCGCCCCCGAGCCCCGGTCCCGGTCCCGCCTCCGCGCCGAACGGCCGCCGTCTTCGCTGTCCGAGTTCGCCGTCTGCTGACGAAGACCCCCGACAAAAAAGAGACGGGGAGGGGGTTGTGTTAGCGACGGCACAAGTAGCACAAACATAAAAGACGACCGAAATGTACGCTGAAGCATTTTGGGAGTTTCTCTCTTCACGGATTGAACCCAATCTACCCTAGAATTGCGTACAACTGGACTGAAGGTTTTGCAGTAAAGGTCGCTCATAACGATTTGAAAATTATCTCATGCTAGGATAAAAGAATGATATGTCAAATACATGCAAATAGCGATCCAGAGCTACCCGATAAATAACGGCAGCGTTCTCTCATCGCAAGTGGTCACAAACAGTTGCGACGCAGTCAATTGCACTAAGAGACGAATGTGTGAACCGGTGCCGATATACATATACCACTTCTGACCTAAAACAGGCACAAATTTAGTATTGGGTTATGCTGCAACTCTTCCCAGTATCTGAAAAACAAACTCGCATAAAAGCAACAACAAGAATAAAAATCCGCAGCTTTTTGCCCAAGCACGTGAAGGGACAGCGACAGCTGCATACAGACTATTTATTTACTCGATCACGTGCAAGACAGCCTTGTGGTCACTGAACCATGTGAGAGAGGGAATACACTGCGCACGCGAGTCGTCGTCTCTGCCCAAAATGAAGTCGAGACGGGTACCGTTTCAAGTGGTAGGTTGCTTTACATCTGTGGCACGCTCAAATCGTGTTCTACGAATGAGGAATGAACCGAAAAATACCGCGGAAGCACAAACTATTAACATTTCCCAAACTTTGAATTTCCGTAAATTACACGTTAAGCAGCACCGCCCCCTACAAAGTGCCGACACCAGCCTGAAATATTCACTCCCGTTGTGGTGGCCACAAGACCACCAGCGGCGGCGGCGGGCGACTGGAATGCCGTGCGAAAATAAATGTGCTTTCTCCAATTCCATACACCCTGCCTTCAAAGCTCTTTATGGGTTGCCACCTTGGCTTTTACCGATTTGACCCGACAAGCAACCACATCTAGACTAACCCAGCTTTCGGCGAAAGTGGGATGGGATGTTCCCTGGTAATTTACAGCATGGCGACATAACTCGCCAATCGTAAAAGACACTGCCACCTGGCAAGAGCCTAGTGCAGCGTGCTTTGCCTGGCATCATGTGGCGGCGCAAGTGCACATGAAATGGATTCTTCCGCCTGGTACAACACCGAAGCTTGAAGGCAGCCGGCAAGTCTGTGTAACGGATATTGCTGTAAAACAACCCCACACCGGCAACATTTTTTCCTCCTCACCTGGTGCACGGACTTCCTGCTCCTTGGGGGCAGGTAGAGTTCCATCTCCTCCTTGAGCTTCTCCTCGTCTTCCACCTTCTTGCGCTCCGCCTCGGGAATGATGTCGTCCCAGTCCTTGCTCTGCGACGAGGAGTCTTCCTCCGCGCCGGCCACCGCCGCCCCCACCTCCTCCTCTTCCGTGAAGTTGAAGCTGGCGACCTGGAGGAGACCACGGAAAAATTGGCATCCTTCCAACGTCCTTCCGAGAGAGAGAGAGAGCCGAAGCGAAACTTGACAATCTTACACACTTCCCTCTACGACCGCAACAAAAAACCCGAGACTGGGAACAAATAAAGAAAAAGACAAGCACACACAGTCTCAAAACACGGCTACCAATTTTATTGCATGTCGCCACGTTTGTGCGATCACCCAACCTCCCCACAAAAAAGATAACAAAGAACACAAGAAGCACCATGTAACTGCTCCTGGGGTTACCACAGACCAGAAGCATGACCAACGAAAAAAATGGTTTTTCATATTTGTTCCTAGCCTCAGGTTTTTCGTTATGGAGTTAGCTGACTAGCTTGCCTGCGTTTCTTTTTCTTCATTTCCCTGAACATCTTTCAGACAGGTTGATCAAGTTCAAACTGGCATAAATGAACAAAAAAGCAAAAATGCTTAAACAAATTAATTAGTTAATTAATTGATTGGTGTCCTAACCTTAGTGTACTTATCTATCAATTCACAGGTTTACCAACGAATGGACTAATTGGAACATAACTATTATCTGAGCTTCAACACCCGTGAAATCGGACAAAATTAAAGAGGCCCGATCGTCAGACGTTCTATGTAGACTAATTGGTCAGCCTATAGATTGATCCAACCAATCGCTTTTTGCCATTGCCTATAAGGCCTCGCTCTTAATAAAGCCGCTAAAACATGTGCCCGGAGCAATCACTGAGTCCCCGAAACACGTCAGTGCACTTGCAGCCAAGCAAAAACGGCAATTGAAAATACCGTAAAGTACCGAGCATCTGCCCAAGCCACAATAAGTACCCACCTGTCAATATTGTAACATTTGGATAATACACAAATGACATATCTTTACATATTGTAACCGAAGCGCCGAACCCGCAGTTTTACGTGATTGTCTCCAAATTTGGAGTGGGCACTTGCTCAAGAGTTTTTGGTAGTTATTCAACAAATCAAAGCACAAGAAAACGAAGGGCCTTTTCTAGCTTTAAAGGGAAGATGCGGCACTTCTACATTTGAGAAAAAACGTTTGAATCGCGTTCATTTGGCCTTTAGAATAACAGATATCATAATTATATTTCAATGCGACGCGCTGGAGAGCCATAAGAGCAATTTCAAAATAGGGCTGAAGCCCCGCCTCCCTAGCCTTGGGCAGCCAAAAGATCCGTCGATGACGTCACGTACAGCGGCTTTCTTTTGCATTTTCTCGCGTTTAAGAATACTTGCGCAGCAAATGGTTTGGGTATTCGGGTTCACTGGGTAAAAATACACTAGAATTCACTTCTAACTCATTTTTTCGAGAAGCTCCTTAGCTTCCCTTTAAGCTAAAAAAATGAACGCTGTGGCTAGCGTTACGTCCGGACGGAGCACTGAAACGCGTATACCTAACCCTCCTCTCTCTCCCCCGTGAACCTAGGGAAGGCGGAGGTTTGGACGTAGCTTGGGTTACGTCGGACGTAACGCTAGACACTTCGAAAAATGAAAGCTGTTTACAACTCCCTGTAACGCCGAGTCAGAGCGCAGCTCTTGAGGGGAGGGGAAGGCACGGGGGGGGGGGTCATGACCTCGGGAGGGGGTCACATGGCCTTAGGGAGGGGGGGGGTCACATGACCTCTGGGGGTCACATGGCCTTGGGGTGGGGGACTTCACATGGCCTGAGGCTCACATGACGTCGGGGGGTCACATGACCTCGGGGGGGGGGGGGGGGGGGCACATGACATTCGAGGCATCACGTGACCTGGGGGTCACATGACCTCAGGGGGGGGTCGCATGATCTTGGGGGGTCATGTGACCTGGGGGTCACATGGCCTCGGGGGTCATATGACTTCGGGGGTCACTGACCTCGGGAGGGGGTCACATGACCTTGGGGGGTCACATGAACTTAGGGGTCACATCACCTCGCAGCTACGCCGACGGCGACGCCGCTCAAGCCGGAAACGGGCGCCTAAGAGCTGTGCTCTAAAATGAAAGACGCTTACAAATCCCTGTAATGCAAAATGCTCTTGAGGAGGAGGAGGAGGGAGGTATGCCCCCTCCTCCTCCTCTACTATCTCCTCCTCCTCCTCCATGCCTCCCCTCCTTCCACAGTTTCCCAGCAAATTGAGATGAAAAATTGACATCACGTGACCTCAACACCAATTCAATTCCTCGCTAAATTTAGCGGGGAACTGAACTGGAGTTGAGGTCCCATGACGTCTATTTCCCACTAAATCTAGCGGAGAAACTGAATTTGTCAGCTAAATCTAGTGGAGAAACTGAAGTGTCTCCGCTAAATCTAGCCGAGAAACTGAATTTGTCCGCTAAACCTAGCGGAGAAACTGAATTTCCCGGCTAAATTTAGCGGGGAACTGAATTGGTGTTGAGGTCACGTGATGTCAATTTTCCCACTAAATTTAACGCAGTTATGCCGATGGCAATGCAGATCGCCGCCAAACCCAGAAACGGGCGCCTAAGAGGTGTACTCTAAAAAAGAATACCTTGAAAGAGCCCAGGAGTTCGTCACCAACCGTCGTTGGCTGTTCCTCCCGGGTCTCAGCCCGCTGCAGGATCTCGTCTATGTCCACCTGCCAAGGAAAAAAAAAATCATCAGCATCAGGAACTGCTCGCGCAAGTGGAAAGACTCGCATTGGTAGTAACAGTTGCTGATCACTTGCGGCTTTAAAAGCAAATTCAGAACACCGTACTGTAGTAGAATGTCGTTGATATGTGTTCCTAGCTGTCACAATCTTGAACGGTGGTTCCGTCAAACTCCCACAGTGATGCACGTATCATTTTCCCATTTGGTACGCTTGCCTTCGCAGTTCTTGCATCCAGAAACTACTGGTGTGATGGTCGTGGCCACCATCTTCCCTTCTCTTCGTTTTCCTTTTTTCCTTTCACCTTTCCGTATTTCTGCACACTGCTTCTTGCCCAAGCAGGCACTGACCTTGAACTATGCTTGAAGCGAACTCGAGCTTTCGCAATGGCCTGTTTATTTTTCCAATTCTTTCTCTGGCACGCATGCGCTTCCCGTTGTGTTTAATTTTCCCGACTCCGCTAGTTTAATTTCAGGCAGATTCATAATTGTGCACTCCGCACGGCGCCAACGCACCAGACTGCACCGTTTTGCACCAGCACGTTTATGAGGCTCCACCGCTTCGCACGAGCGTGCTAAGAGTCAGCTGATGGGCTGAGAAATTTAGCTCACGCTCGTAGGTCGACATTCTCTTGTCACGATGATAGAGTGGCCTCTTATTTTGAAGGATAGTTTAAAAAAAACAAGAAAAACATTAGCCTATCTTTGAATAAATATAGTAGTTCTCCATAGACGATAGAAGTCCACCCACAAATAGATTGCTGTATGGAAGTCGCTTCTTTGTCTCGTTTATAGGTTCCCAAAAACGTTCAAAGTTTCAACATTTTACAAGATCATAGATTTTTTTACCGCAGTCCCCTGATAAACCAATCAACAGAGTTCTACTGCGTAGAAGTGAGCGTAAGATTTGAGTCAAATAGAGACAGCTGCAGTTACTTCCGCCCCTTGCGGGAAAAGAAGGTAGCAAATACCCCACCTGAGGCTCTTCATCTCCATCTTCCGTTTCCTTGAACAACTCTTCCGCTCCAAACTTCAAGATGGCTGCCAGCTCCTCCTTGTTGAAAGGCGTCGTGTTGCTGCGGGGCAATGCAAGAATCAATCAACTCATTCTCATTTCACGCAACCACAAGTTACACGAGGTGTGAGCACCAACTGGACAAAACTATGATGCAAGCAATTCGCAGCAGCGTGTGCCAGCAGTGTAACCCCCATAAACAGGATGTCTCAATAATTATTAATGCGAATAGCATTCTTTGGATACTTCACGCACTTTTCGTCTATGTATCTATCTATCTATCTATCTATCTGGCTATCTAACCTCTTACGCCGCGGGTCGATAAATAAATAAAAAAGACCGGCGCCGGCTGGGATTCGAACCGTTGACCCTTTGATCAGCAGGCAGACGCGCTAACCACAGAGCTATGAAGGCAGTCATTCAACGCACTCTAAACACTTGTTTATATCTCTACCATAGGACGCGCTTACAGCGCTGTCACAGCTACCGGTGCGCGCGGTTCCATGCACGAGGGCTCATTCCGCTCTCGTGAGGCTGAGCACGGCCGCTAGCTCACCCTCTCCCGCGCTCGGGAGAGGGTGATGTAGCGGCCGTGCTCAGCCTCACGAGAGCGGAATGAGCCCTCGTGCATGGAACGCGCGCGCACCGGCAGCTGTGACAGCGCTGTAAAGCGCGTCCTATGGCAAAGATATAAACAACCGTTTAGAGTACCGTTGGTTGAGACTAGCTGAGACGCCAGAAAGTCTGGTCGGTACCATTTTGAGTGTTTGTGTGTATGGCGCGTGCTTTGCTCGCCTTCCTAAGTGACACAAACGCACGTGCTGGGCTGCGGAGATCGTGCGCAGGGCTGTGAAAGTGTCAACAAATTTAGAATCGCCTCAAGAGTGGGCTGGCGTATCTAGAGTGTGCCGGCCACCTGACGAACGCGCATAACTCCGCACCGTTTGATGCTATTCGCATTAACGTAGATAATCATTCCCAAAGGATGGGTTCTGCTGATTTTTAATGAAATGGTCCATCCTTTAGTTTACTTCATTTAATAATCCACTGTGCCTACAGACAACCTTCTACACCTGCACAATTGCACAAAAAGCAGTAATGTTTTCATATAAGCCCAGACAATTCATGCGGAATTACTTGTAGCCAATCAAAAGGGTCCACACCATAAATGATGAATGATGCCCCATCCGTGGGCTTAAAATGCGCATGAAATTTTCCAGAGCGCCATTCCTCGAAAGATATCCTGGAGATAAAATTTCGAATTCGGTGTGGAAAGCGAGCTTAAGGAAACTCCCACATTACCGCGGGCAGTTTATCTGTTGCAACAAGTTTGTACGATAGGTCAAAAGGATTCTACACCCGTATGGGTTACACTCCGGCAAATTCAAGGAAAAATACCCCAAACTAAACCTCTGTACAGAAAACGGACCCCACAAGCGTCACACTCCCGTCCTGACATCGCAACTCAAGCCACGGGCAACGCAACTCCGAACGAACCCAGACGCCAAAAGTTTCGTGGGACGCCGCCAACTCACCTGGACGGGGCGTTGCTCTTAGAGAGCACGGTGCGTCCCGTGGTGTCCATGCGCTGGATCACCAGGTGGTCCAACACCATCTTCCGCTTGGCCCGCTCAATGATGTCCTCCTCCACGCTGTTCTTCGTCACCAGGCGATATATATTCACCTGGAAGGCCCACAGCAATGGATCGTCTCAATGCAGAAAGAACCCCGAGAGTTGTGCTCGCAAACACGAGCCACGAGACGTCTCCTTCGATGCAAAATTGAACTGTGTCTAAGGCAATGTAAAATAAGTAGGCAGTTACTAACAGACGCATTTTGTCTAGATGCCGCTGTTTTACCGGGGACATCATCGAGCTCAATCTACATTACATGTGTCACAGTCTCGCCACAGAACGGAATACCCCGTAAAACTAAACCCTCTAGCGAAAAACAGGGGAGCCCTCCGTAAATACCCCGCTGGCAACTTTCTTCGCCATATAACAATACTACTTTTGGCACTGCACAAAATAGAACAGCCTCTTCAAAAATGGGTCCAAGCAGAGGTATTCGTTTAAGGGCACAATGCAAACCACGGTCAACGGTAGACGATGTAAGCTCAATGTACAGTTTAGTAGGACACTACCCAAAAAAGTGAATTTTTGAACCACTTGTCTGATTTAAATGACATTTACAGGGCTTGTATCTGTTCATGTTGAGAACATTTGTGCCAAATTTTTTTAACCTGGGTGAAGTACAAAAAAAGTTGCAAATGTTCAAAGATGAAAGTGGGCGTGTCTGTGTAGGAAAACTATCGTTTTGAAATTACTTATAAATTTGTCGTTTTCATGTGTTATATTGCTTTAGAACAGTTCAGAGCAGATAGCTATGGAGCTATATTTCTATATTATACCATCTTTCATGACAAAAAAGCCACTAAACACAAATGCTGTTTTTAGATTTCCATCCTTTGTCCAAAATGCTAGTTCTTGAGCATGAAAAATGACAAAAATAAAAAATTCAAGCTCATAGCTATCTTCCCCTTAAAATTTCACCCCAGAAAAGCTTATAAAAATGAATCCAAGTTATGTAATAACAAAACGATAGTTTTCCTAAAGGGAAATTTATGCCAAAAAGTGGAATGGAGAAAAATGCGTTCAAAGTGCTCCAACCTCTACCTTTTCTTTAGCATCGGTGGACCGAAAATAATTTATAAAAAATTAACTATGCAGTGTAAACTAATGAAACTTTCTGAGAATACTCTCCAGATGTTGGTGGATGTAAATATGACATTTTTCAAAATCAACTTTTTTTGCAGAAATTGTTTTTTCTGGGTAGTGTCGCCCCTTGTAGAAGCAATCGAACACTCAATTCAGAAGTCAATTTCGTTATGATTTATTAGTAAAGAAAACAGTTAGGGAAGTCCTATTGGATCTTCCACTCTTGGCAACCGTTCACCGCGGTAACAGGCGAGGTACAGATGGGCGCAAGATGTCGCCCAGTTGATTGGTTCATCCAGATCCACCCATTCACCATCCAGCATGCTGCGTATTCACTCAACGTTTTCTTCTGTGTAAGTACCTCTCTTCGTTCCGCGCGTCCTGCAATTAAATATAAACATGTTTTTGTTTTTTACAGCGGAGCTGTTAAGGGTTAGTTTCCCCAGTATCGGGTCCGCCGGATTAGAAATGATAACACCGAACTCTGAGCAGCTACCGCTATCTATGAGCTACGGCGGAAACCAGACGACTGGTTGCCGCCGCCACTCATAGATGGCGGCAACCTTTCCTTCGGAGGAAGAAGAGCGGGAGCGGAACGAGCGGCGATGTGCGCAGCAGCGCAAATGGCTCCAACCGCCGCGAAGCCGCTATCGCCTAAAGTTCCACTGCGTCGAGCGCCTTCAGATTCCCTTGGAAAGAAGAGGCAGATCCGCTCGCCTGGAAAGCCACTGCCGAGAACAGAAGCTACAGCTCAGATGCTCTTCCTTCTTTCGCCAAAATAAAAAGATGAACTTTTTTTTTTTTACATTTATGCGTTTTTTAAAGTCATGATGTGACATTTGCGAATAAATTTCTGGCACTCGTATTCGATCTGACATTATACTTTTTGGTCACTATTTGGTACTATGTACTCGATTAGAATTCGATTTGAGTTTAAATTTTATTATTGGCGCACTTCTAATAATAAACAGCTTTTCAACGTCGCCTTCGCATGTAACAAGCAAGACACGCCCTTTGGCAAACATTCCTTTGGCTGTGCCCTGCATAATAAAGTGCGACAAGATATCGGCTTTTATCTTTTTTACCCACACAGAAAAGTGCCTAAACCAAATTTTGCAGCCTGTGTTACTGCACATACACACGCACGTGACCCCTTTCACTTGTCATTTCACTTGAGAGGTAAATTGAAAGAAGAAAATAACAATCCCGCGTTCTCGGTAACTGTGTCGCGTTCTGTAGCTTTCGTGTAACTCCCGCAGACTGCCAGTCATATATTATGTATATTTACTGGGGATCTTCGCCGATGATGTGTATCGAGTTCTAACAATAAAGACTCCATGATTGACACCACCAAGCAGATACAAAGCATCAACACGCAGTGTTTATCAATAAAGATTGGGCATCCCACAGTGTGGCACTACACTCTCAGAAAAAAGGGGTGTAGTGTTACACCCCTTTTCCCATTTAATACACCCCAAAGCTTCAGTTCGACGTACAACGCACTGAAGTCGATCCCACGGTACCAACTTTCACGAGCGGCTTGATAAACGAGTGGTACAACTTATTAAAATAGCTAATGTACGATGGGGGACCAAAAGGTATCCGGAATGAATTTCTGGAGGAAAGCTGGTACTGCGAACGGCCCGTAGTACCAGCTCCTGCCGCTTGCAGCGCTTAGCGGCATCCCTTCCGAGTCGGTTTGCCTGCTGGCGTCATGTAATAAATGTCCTAGCGGCATGTTGCGAAGTGTTTCCCCAAGTGCATCAAAATCATTCCCGTCTTTTTGCAATGTCTGATTTGAAGGACCTTCACATCCACAAGACGTTTCTCTTTCAGGACTTTTTTCATACGAGCGATCAGAAAAAACTGACACGGGGCGAGGTTTGGTAAATAGGGCGGGTGGAAAAACGGTTTCATGCCACTTTTGTTAAATATTGTTTCAGTGACAGGGCAGTGTGTGCTGGGGCATTGTCATAATGGAACAACCACTCCCCCCTTTCCCACAGATCGGGGCGTTTCTGCCTCAATGACTGGCGCAAGCGTCGCAAAACTCCCAGGTAAAACACCTGATTAACAGTTTCACCGGGAGGAACAAACTCGGAGTGAACAATGCCCGAAATTTCTAGATGTTTTTATCAGTTGAGGAGGTTGAGGGTCGCCCTAAACTAGTTTGGTCGTCAATAAATAATTCGCCGGGCTTGAAGCTAAAAAACCACTCGTATGCCTGCGATTTCTTCATTGAATTTTCTTTGTAAACTTTCTGAAGCATTACAAGAGTTCCCGCCGCCGTTTTTCCTAAAACCAAACATAATTTAACGGTCGCGTTCTGTTCCTTCAAATGAGGCATCGACAAAAAAAACGAGGAATAATTTTGAAGTGCTTGGAGAAAAAAATCACGACATGCCGCTAGAACTTTAGCAGACGACGCCGATCGGCAAACTGACTGGTCGGTTGCCGATAGTGCCGCTCAGCGCTGCTAGCGGAGGAGACTGGTACTACGAAAGGCCCGCCCTCCAGAAATTGCATTCCGGTTATTTTGGGTCACTCCTCGTACGTGTGACTGACTACAAATAATAATAATAATAATAATCATGGTTTTCTTGGCCCTACTGCGAAACCTGTGTTATTGTTTTCTGTAGTCTTTGGTGCGTATTTTATCTTTTTAATAAGTTGTATCGCACCGTTATCAAGCGCCTCGTAAAAGTTAGGGCCGTCAGTTCGACGCCATTACGCTGCATGTAGAACTAAAGTTTGGGGGTGTATTACATGAGAGAAAGAGTGTAAGGCTACACCCTTTTTTCTGAGGGTGTATGATCGCCGCTCAGAATGAACTGCTAGGCATTGAACAAGAAACCCCCTTAGGCCGCGGTCAGACTGCTAATACATCATACAAAAGACAGTCTGCAGAAGCAGGCGTGTTTCTTCAGTGTATAACGGTCACATTAGTCATACAAAACGCGTCTGCAGACATGTTCGAAGCAGACACATGCATAGACATTCTTCGAACATATCGTCGGTGAACACCGTGTTTTTGTACGATGTCTAATTCAATTCAATTTAATTCAATACGCGAATGTTTACCAACGTTGCTGTTATGAAGGGCTTCTAACGAGTCCGACCAAAGCCTCGCGATGGTTACGTGTGCGTTCTACCGTCGCGCAGAGCTAAAGGACACTCCTTGCGGAGCGCGCGTCAGCCACTCCGGGTACGGATACAAATCAGCCAACTCCAAAGGCGCCGTC
>JAZHYW010009797.1:0-58240 GCA_037355805.1 Ixodes ricinus
CTTCTTGATCTCTTCCCGGACGACGTCCCGGACTATCTCGCGGATGTTCGTGGTGTCGCAGCCGGAAGACGAAAAGGCAGCGACGCCGGGAACTCGGTGATAGTGGGCGGCTCGAGCTTGAAGGGCACGTTCGATGTTGGTGGCCTCCGTCATGAAGCCTTCGACGGTGGTAGGTGGGCTCCGCACAAGACCACCGAAAATATTTTCCTTCACGCCGCGCATCAAGACTCTGAGCTTCTTTGCTTCGGACGATTGAGGATCGGCGCGGTTGCTGAGTCGCAGGACATCTTCCACGAAGCTAACCACGCTCTCGTTAGGGCCTTGGATCCTCGCTTGAAGAAGCTCTTCCGCGCGTTCTCGTCGTTGTTGGTTCGTGAATGTTCTTCGCAACTCAGCCTTGAGTTGCTCCCAGGAGGTGATCGATGCTTCGTGGTTCTCGAACCAGTTCCGGGCGGTTGCTTCCAGGGCGAAGTAAGCATTCTGTAGACACTGTTCCGGTGTCCACCCGTTATGACGGGCCACTCGTTCGTACTGTTGGACCCAGTCGTCGATGTCTTCGTGGCTTTCGCCGTGGAAGGGAGCCGGTGTCCGAGGAGCGACGGGTAGGTAGACGACGGCAGGAGCGGCGGGGGTCTGCGACTGGTTGGCCATCGTCGTCTGCGTTGGCTGCTTGGTCCGAGGTGGCAGAAGTCCGTATTCCGGGGTAGACCTTGGGTGCGGCGGCTTGATCGGGTCTCGATCTGGTCTTCGTTGGGTCCTCGGGCGGTTGGGTTCGGACTTGTACTGCGGGAACTCGGAGGGCTCCGCTGCACGGACATGCGGTACCCCGCACCTCCACCAAAATGTCACGAATGACGAGGTGAAACAAAGAATAACTGAGGAAAACTGAAACGTTTAATGGGGGCGAACTTGTGCCCAAAAATAAAAGGAAAAAGAAAGATAACAACAGAGCGTCGCGGGCGTCGAAGTCGGCGAAAGCAGCAGGAGTCGAACGCTGAGGCGAAACTGACTTTGGCTCACCACGCGAAACCCCTTATGTACACGCGTGGGCTTCTGGAATAATCGGCGTAGAAAGTTCGACGCGTAGAACATTCGGACCTCGAACAAGCAACAGGATTCGAGAATTTTCTAGAACATTAAATTGCAGGAATAAACAAAATACACGTCGCTCCCAGGAATCGAACCCTGGCTTTTCGCGTGGGAGGCAGGCGCGATAACCGTTAGGCCACGCGCGCGCTGCCTACTTGGCCAGCTGCGCGCGCGGCAATGTGGCGATCTGATACAGGCCGTGCCGTGCCATATGCAGGCTCAACTCACAATGCTGGGGCATCAGCCAGAGAGCATTGAACATAAAATGGTTTGCCCCACCTTTCATCCTCCAAGTTTCGAAGCTGCGGCAATTTGTTGGCTTAACCCATATATGCCTAATCGTAGAAAAATCTAACAAAACTTGAAACTTTTATTATTACCATTGTTTAAACGGTCTAAAAGGGGCATAAAATGTTTCAGTGGCTCTGCATCACTTGCATGCCTTTCGTTAGGACCGTCCAATATATAGGCAGCATACAATTTTAAGGTGCACTTTGATACAGCTTGAAGCATTTGAGGTGGATATCAATGTCACACTTCTCGCATTGAGTGGTCCTTTTGTTATGACACTGAACACACCTTGTTTGCGTTTTCGTGTGGAACGACAAAATGGTCAGCGCGGTTAATGGGGCTTTGTCTTTGCAAAACAGATTCTCGGCCCTTCCATCGAGGTGGCTTGCAGGCGTATTTATTGAGGTAGAACACCGCAGTTGGCATATATCCTTTAAGCGTGCTCAACGTTCTCGTTCGCTTCCTTGTATAGCTGCAGCGCGTTGCTCACTAAAGCGTTCGGAAGATACGTAAAGAGGCAAGAGTACCACTTCTTTCCTCCGAACAAGATGCGATACATAGCAATGTATATATCAATACTATCTACGCCACCCATGTGGGCATTGTAGTTTTCAATCAAGAACGGCTGCTTCAGTTGAACTTTGCAACCTTTTTCCCGTGAATACCTTTTCACTTGATGGGCAGGCTAAACACCATGATCATTGAGACAACTGTCAAAGGCTGTTATCTTTCCAGCGGCAAATATTTTATCAGTAGCGTCAACTCTGTAGTCAAACGCTCCTCTATCCTTGCATCTCAGGTCCTTTTGTGAGAGCAAAGGGGCATTTTGCATTCTGTGTTCTCGAGCGTTGCCTGTGCATTTCATTCCATTGATGACAACTTTTGCGCAGGCTTTAGGCGCGTGAAAACGTTATAAAAACACATGAAATCTGTAGTCAAGCTTGGTCTTGAATCGCCTGACAGATTCGACGACAACAGATCAACCCAAATCAAGGTAGTTTTTTCCATCAATGTCCACTCCAAATTTGCCTTGTTAGGGTTCTGTGGATACCAGATATCCAAGTGGCGTGCTTGTGCACCACAATTTGTAGCTCAAGCGTATCGGCTTTCTCCTCATAAACTGTTTGCAACCGTGCTTCCCAAAGTACTCGCACATGCTTTCGTCGATGCTATAACACTTTTGAGCCGGTGCACACAAAGGAAACGATGGTTCAAGAGCTTGAACAAAGGGAGCATCTTAGAGAACTTGTCATCTTGTAAGAGGTGGTCATTGTCTGCAACCACGAGGTTCATGAAGATAGCTTCAAATCGGTCACGGCTCATTGGATTTGCGACAAGTCCGTTGTGAGAGTCCTGCGAATTTTCCCACAGCATTCTTCGCCGATGTACAGGAACGTACTCACTTAGCAAAAGGATTCCAATAAACACGTCATTCATCACCTGTAACGGCAAAACTGCAATATTTTTTGGTGCGCGTAACGGTTGGTTTCTTGCACCAGAATGGCGATTACATCTCTATCCAAAATCTTGTCGAAAGCATCTACTGGAGTCATTTAGTTCCCGTGCGGAAGTCTACTCGTGACGTCGGTTTTAGGAAGTTTGTTCTCGGTGTCACGTTTTTTCCACCAGGTGTAGAATCATCTTGATTATTAGGGGTGACCAAGGTCATCTTCCTCGTCTTCGCTTGGTTGGCTATAAAGGTCAACAACTGCAGCGCGAAGGCTACTTCCCGGGAGATGATTAAGTCTGCCAATCTCATCGCCACTTTCTTCGTCGGTCATAATCGCTGCATAATTCTCAGGAGGAAGAATCGCAAGAAATGTTGGGACGTTCCGCAATGTCATTCAGTCTTTGTGAAACTCTCCACATGTTTTAATGCGAATAGCATTCTTTGGATACTTCACGCACTTTTCGTCTAAGTATCTATCTATCTATCTGGCTATCTAACCTCTTACGCCGCGGGTCGATAAATAAATAAAAAGACCGGCGCCCGCTGGGATTCGAACCGTTGACCCTTTGATCAGCAGGCAGACGCGCTAACCACAGAGCTATGAAGGCAGTCATTCAACGCACTCTAAACGGTTGTTTATATCTTTACCATAGACGCGTACAGCGCTGATCACAGCTACCGGTGCGGCGCGTCCCATCCACGAGGGCTCATTCCGCTTCGTGAGGCTGAGCACGGCCACTAGCTCACCCTCTCCCGCGCTCGGGAGAGGGTAATGTAGCGGCCGTGCTCAGCCTCACGAGAGCGGGAATGAGCCCTCGTGCATGGAACGCGCGCGCACCGGTAGCTGTGACAGCGCTGTAAAGCGCGTCCTATGGTAAAGATATAAACAACCGTTTAGAGTACCGTTGGTTGAGACTAGCTGAGACGCCAGAAAGTCTGGTCGGTACCATTTTGAGTGTTTGTGCGTATGGCGCGTGCTTTGCTCGCCTTCCTAAGTGACACAAACGCACGTGCTGGGCTGCGGAGATCGTGCGCAGGGCTGTGAAAGTGTCAGCAAATTTAGAATCGCCTCAAGAGTGGGCTGGCGTATCTAGAGTGTGCCGGCCACCTGACGAACGCGCATAACTCCGCACTGTTTGATGCTATTCGCATTAACGTAGATAATCATTCCCAAAGGATGGGTTCTGATGATTTTTTTCATCTCTGCAAGGAAAAAAACAAAATAAAAGCGAATTAGGCCAGCCGCACATCGCCAGGGGGTGCGAGCGCGTTCACAAAAAGCGACCATGTAATGCTGGCTTCCGTGTCTGCAAGACACGACTATAAAGACCGCCTTGTAGTGTTTGAACAGCAACAAGCCACGTTCGAATGCTAGCGTCTTTCAGCGTCTTTCCATGGCCATAAAAACATCTACAAAAGATTACAGATGCTAGCCTTAGCGTCCTATCAAAACGCAAAGAATGCATTTTCTTCAGCTCTTTTGTTTCTATTTTTTACAGCGTTTTTCTGCAACGTGATGAAGTGCAAGAACTCCCGATTGAAAGGCGTCCTAAAAATATTTGATTTTGCTCGCGAGGGGGCTGCTCAAAAGTTGAGATCTACATGTGCACCTTATCTGCCTAGTGTACTAAATATAGGACGGTGCAGTGTGTTGCGAAATAATTTCCCAACAGTTAATGGCATGGCACAGAAGTTCACTAACTCGTTTTCGTGACTCACAGCAAAGAGGCACCTCGCACATTATCAAAAAGTAATAGAAAACGCGGTGTCATTACTCACTTTTTTTTGACGGCGTAGTTCCTCTCATCAAGGGCGTCCGTCAGTCGCGTTCTAAATATTACCTCATGGTGATCGCTAGACCTACGGTTATCCAAACTCACACGCCGCAAACAGATCATCTTAATAATGCTGCAGGTGGCACTAGTTTTAAGTTTGAATTTCACGAAAAAGTAATTATATCGCAAAGCGGTGTCCTAAATGTAGGACACTAGCCATATACGGGTTAAGCGAACTTTCAGAGGTGTGACTTTTGTTTAGGAAGCGAAGAAGGGACGGCCCACTGTCCTTCTCCGGTGCAGATGGACGTTCACAAACGCAAAATGTCTGGTTCACGTCGTTGCGTGGGTTGCGTACAGAACAACCTGGTTACAAGCTGATAATACATTTAGGACAAAGTCATCGGGACAACAGCTCTATCGCGCAAACCACCGATAACATGTAATCAAGGAAGCATCAAGAGACAAGCAGAAATCTCGGAAAAACATTTTCCAGTTAGTTCAGTGCTTTTCCGCTAGGTGCAGTCCGTTTTGCTGAAGTCGTCCGTAGGCTTCCAGATTAATCGCATGATTTTGATACGGATCTTTATTCCGCACGATTTTCCCATTCCAAAAAAGCTTCCTCTACATCGTATGACACGTTTTGGTGACTTTAATGATCGTTATATTGACTGGCTGTTTTGCCGTTACGATGTACTGCGTCACGTAAGCCCATTGACAGATGTTTCATGTTCCACTTCGTTCAAATAATAAATCAACCAACCAGTATTCCAGGTTCTGCTTGCAGCATTTTGATCTATCTTATAACTTTATCTCAGCAACATCAACAGCATCTCGTACCCTCCGGAGCTAAGTGATTATTTAGTAATGCATTTTTCGATGGAAATTCTTAGAACCCTAAAATTTGCATACGATGCATACATCATGGATTATGACAGAGAAAGTTATCACGCAATAAACGAGGCCTTAGATTCATTTTTCTTTTTTATGTCCACTTTTGGCTGGCATTCAGTTAAGGAAAAGTGGGCCGTTTTCAAAATATAATGTGTTCAATTTGCAATTCTTACACATCATACAGTAACAATTTAATCAGAGAACATTAATCAATGATTTACGAAAGCAATTAGTCGGGTGAAGAACAAAAAATTGACCTTCTAACAAAGCAATATTATCGCCATCTAAAAATAGATTTAGGAATAAACATTTAAGTTATGCAGAGGCATATAAATATGCAAACGCACAAGGAAAAGTAAAATGTTTTGAACATAAATTAAAAGGTATTCTTACAAGCAACTCAAAAAAGTTTATTTGGAAAATTATCAACACAAACGTGCGATAGCTTTCGAGTTCGTTGATGACAACGGTGTGAAATTTAAAGATAAAGATCGCACAAAACAGTACAGGACTTTTATTTCAGTAGTCACAAAAATATATCGTGATACCATATCTCTACCCTGAATACTTTAGATCATGCACCAATGAAAAAAAAATTATATCCCGGAAATTTCTAAGCAATTTAATATCTAGAAATGGCTTCTAGCACTGGTGACATTCGGAAAAACTCAGAGGTTCTGAAAAATATAAAGAAAAATGCATGGCCTTACTTGTCCAACATATTTAAATAATCATTAAGCTCGGGAAAGCTACCGGACGACTGGGAAGTAGAAACAATACTGGCAATTCACAAAACCGGGAACCGGAAAAAATAGCCAACTATCTCTCCATATCAATCAAAAATTTTACTTGCAGGTTTATCGAGCAGATCATATATTCAAACATAATCAACTGCATAGAATCTAATAAGTTCTTGTATTGGAATCAGCATCTATTTCGCTAAACGTTTTCATGTGAAGGCAAACTGTTATACTTTACATATGACATTTTTCAAACCGAGATTACGAACTTGCAAAGTGACGCCTTATTCACCGATTTCTCAAAATCATTTATAGGATACCTCATCAACGCCTCATTAAGAATATATATACCCTTTAAACTTCCTACAAACATAATACTCTGGATCAGAAAGTTTCTCGGAAATGGCGCATATAATAGAGTCATAAATACCGAGATGTCATGCAGGGCCTCTGTCACCACAGGCGCCCACAGGGAACCCTGGAATGTCCATTATAATTCTTAACATAATTTAATTACTTAACGAAAATTCTATCGTCCCCCGTGCGTCTTTTTGTCAACTGCGTCATTGATTGATTGATTGATTGATTGATTGGGGGTTTATGGCGCATCAGCAACTAAGGCTATATTGCGCCAAGCTTAGACTATTGCAATTCGGGTTTATGAAGAAGAAAGAGCTATAGTAGCGAAATATATGATAAAACCATGAACATGAATGTGTATAAGTGTAAACAATATGACAATGAATTAAGGATAGAAAGTAAAATCACAGTCGGTGTAGAAGGCCGATATCTGTGAGGAAATTAAAGACACAACTGTATGGAATGAGCGGTTCGTCACCTAGTAGAAGGGCAAGGTGTAGTGGAATGTGTTCTTTATAAAGCAGCGAGAAGTGTTTATACCGGCATTGGTCATACATAGGGCATTCAATGAGTATGTGCATTATACTTAGAGGTAGGTTACAGTGCACACATTCAGGGGCATCCTCCCCGCTCAAGAGGTGTCCATGTGTGAGACGAGTATGACCGATTCGTAACCTACAGAGTATGACTTCATAAAAGCGCTCCCGATGTCGGGCACTCTCCCACTCGCCTAGAAAAGGTTTGACTGCGTGTAGTTTGTTGCTGGTTTCGCTGTTCCATTGCAGCTGCCACTTTGCTTTGATGCAACGTTTCAGAGAGTTGTGGTAGTCTTTGTAGGGTATTTGGTGTGTCTCGATTTCTCGATCATTAGCAGAGCTGGCTGCACAATCAGCTGCTTCATTTCCAGGAATGCCAACATGGCTAGGAACCCAGCATAAGACTATGTCAAGATTTTTCTTACCAGCCAGAATAATCTTGTGCTTTAACTCAGAAACCAGTGGGTTCATTACACGGTTCATTGATGCAACTGCCTTCAGAGAGCTTAAAGAGTCGGTGTAGATTACAGCGTGAGAAAGACGTTTTTTGATTATATAATCAACAGCCAGCAGCAAACCATAAAGCTCTGCTGTTAGTATAGAGGCTTTTGAATTTATTCTCTTCACCTGATTTACCGATGGTCCCACCATAGCACAGCCTACTACCGAGTCCTTTTTTGTCCCATCTGTATAAAAACTGGCATACTCGTGATATTTGGTCTGAAGCTCAAAGAAGTCCTGCCTTATGACTTCCTGTGGAACATTCTTTTTGTTATACTTGGTCAGTGTAAGGTCGCAATGTATGTGGCAGTTGTTCCATGGAGCTATATCTGGTGGGTACTGGACTATCTGAGGCTTTGCATCCATCCCAACAGATTGTGCTGCAGTATTATTCCTCATAGAAAAAGGGGGACTATGGAAGGTTTGTTTTCAAAAGTGCGTTGGAACTTGATAGTCTCAATGTTATCTCGAACGGGGTGCTCCGCGACAGAGCGCACCCTGACAGAGTACATAAAACCCAGGGAAAACCTCCTATACTCAAGGGACAGTTCGTTTGCTTCCGCGTAAAGGCTAAGCACTGGGGAGGTGCGAAATGCACCAGTAGCCAATCGCAGTCCCTGATGATGAATAGGATCTAACATCTTTAGAACTGATGCCCGAGCAGAGTTATAGACAATACAACCATAATCAAGCTGAGAGCGAATGACTGAGCGATAGATACGCAACAGACACAGTCGGTCGGAGCCCCATGATACATGTGACAAGACCTTAAGGATGTTCAGAGATTTAAGACACTTGAGTTTTAAGCTCTTAATGTGTGAAACGAAAGTCAACTTGGAATCGAACACAAGGCCCAAAAACTTGTGTTCATTTTTTACAACAATAGGAGAACCATAGATGTTCAAAGACGGTTCCTGAAGAGCACCACGTCGACGAGAAAAGCTGACACAAGCTGTTTTTTCGGGAGAAAATTTAAAACCATTTGTATCGGCCCATCTGACCAAATTATTGACCGCAAGTTGGATGCGACGTTCACAAATTGAGGAATTACAGGATGAAACGGAGATCTGGAGATCATCAACATATAAAGAATATTGCACCGAAGGAGGAATTGCACGGCCAATGGAATTAAGTTTGACGATAAAAAGAGTGACACTCAGTACACCCCCTGAGGGACTCCATTTTCCTGTAAAAACTCCTTAGAGAGAGTTTTTCCCAACCTCACGCGGAAAGTACGGTGCTGCAGATAACTCTGTATAGCACTCAACATTCGGCCACGGAAACCGAGATCGAATAAATCTTGCAGTATGCCGTAACGCCAGACCGTGTCGTATGCCTTCTCCAAATCAAAGAAGATGGAGAGACACTGTTGCCTGTTGACAAACGCCTCACGTACGAAGGTCTCAAAGCGGACGAGATGATCGATAGTGGACCGTGCTGAACGAAAGCCACACTGGAACTTATCAAGGCATTTGTTTCGTTCTAGAAAAAACATGAGTCTCCTGTTAATCATCCTTTCTAGTGTCTTGGAAAGACAGCTAGTTAGAGCTATTGGTCTGTAGCTAGATGCACAAGAGGGATCTTTGCCAGGCTTCAGCACTGGTACAACCACAGCAATCTTCCAGGAGGATGGAAAGTGGCCCTCGAGCCAAACTCTATTAAAAAGGTACAAAATTAGTTCCATAGTGGATGGATGAAGATGTTCGAGCATTTTATAATGAATACCATCTGGTCCAGGGGCAGTTTGTTTGGAACAAAGAAGTGCCATTTGAAGTTCGTATAATGTAAATAGAGTATTATAAGGTTCGTGCATGCCACCTGATGTGATAACAGCTTTTTTTTCTGCATTGATCTTGTGTCGCTGGAACGTTTGAGTGTAATGTTCGGAACTGGAGACGTTCTCGAAGTGCTCACCGAGGATGTTGGCCTGTTCCTCAAGACTTGCAGGACACACTCCATTCCGACTCAAGAGTGGGACAGTGAATGCCCGGTAAGAGCCGTCAATTTTATGTACGCGATCCCAGACTTCCTTCGCAGATACAGTGCTGTTAATTGAAGAAGCATACCCTCTAAAACTTTTTTCTTCGCTTGCCTTCGAATCCACCTCGCCTGGGCCCTTTTTCTTTTAAATTCAATAAGATTGTGCGTTGTAGGGTAGCGTCTAAATATACCCCACACTCGATTTTGTTCTTTTTTGGCCAAACGGCAATCTTTGTTCCACCAGGGCTTTGGTCTCCTGGGTAGATGCGAGGACGTCATGGGGATGGAGAGAATGGCGGCTTGTAAAATGTGCTGAGTGATATGTTCGGTGGCTCTATCGATATCGAGATCGTCGAGTGATGTGCATGCAAAAAGAGATGATTCTTTGAAAGTAGGCCAGTTGGCATCTTCGAATTTCCAGCGAGGAGCGCGCGTGGGGACTGTCATGGGAAGATGGTTAAATTCTAAAATGATGGGAAAGTGGTCACTTCCGTGAGGATTCGGGATGACCTTCCATGAAAGCAATGAGAATAATGATGGGTGACAAATAGATAGGTCAATGGAAGTGAAAGTGCGAGTTGCTGAGCTAAAATATGTAGATTCATGTGTGTTTAGCAGGCACAATCCCGCAGAGAGCAAAAAACGCTCAACAAGGGCCCCTCTAGAATCCCGTCTGTCACTACCCCACAGAGGATTGTGTGCGTTAAAATCTCCTAAAAGTAAAAAAGGTGAAGGAAGTTGATTAACAAGGTCTTCTAGCTCCTCCACATGTAACTGATAATTGGGAGGTACATACAAAGAACAGACTGTAATTATTCGATCGAACAAAATGCGTGTAGCCACTGCCTCCAGTGAAGTCTGCAGGGCTACCTCGTTAGAAGGAACTGAACGTTGCACAACCACCGCAACACCTCCAGCTGCGTGAGCTGCATGTGTACGGTCCTTCCGAAACACCTGGAAGTGTTTTAAGACATTTGTTTGGGTGGTCTTTAGGTGCGTTTCCTGTAGGCAACATGCAATGGGCCGGTGTTCCTCTAAAAGATAGCTCACATCATCGTAGTTAGGCAGGAGGCCTCTGCAGTTCCACTGAAGGAAGAAAGACATTTATTTTCAATAAAGGAAACGCTTCAATAAGTGTGTTATACAAAGATTGTGAAATGTAGTTTATGTGTCTTTTGGTGCCACAATCCGTGGGATGGTTTTCTTTTTGCAGTGTCCTTAGGCCGTCCTGCAGCCTCGCAGGAGGCCGAGGAAACCGACCCTGATCTAGAGAGAGGAAGGTCCTCATCAGAGAGCGGGATGCTCACATCCATTTTCTCATCCGATGGGACCTTGGGTCCTTTGGGCGGCAGAGGTGAATCTGACCGCCCAGGCTTTGAAGAGCTGCCAGAGGCACGGGGAGCCAGCCCCGACCCCGGCCAGAAGGGCCAGCTGGTGCCGGTGACGGCACGTCTGGCTCCTTGGAGGGTGCAGTACCCTCCTTAGAGGGCACAACACCCTCATTAGAGCATGAAGGCGGTGGGTTGCCCACCGTCTTCGGACGTACGTAAAAGGACCCTTGTGGAGATGACAGGTCTTCCGGGAAGTCTGCGTCTCCACAGATGCCTTAGACAGTGGGGGTCCCCTTCGCACTGCCTCGGCATATGAACCCCTTGCCTTGAAGGCAAGCTGTTCTTTAGCGTCTTGGTAGCTAAGATTGTGTTTGACCTTAAATGTAATTATCTCTTTTTCTTCCTTCCATTTCGGACATGTGCGCGAAAATGCAGGGTGTGGTCCGCCACAGTTTATACATTTATGGTCGTTTTCACAAACGTCAGCGACGTGGTCAGTGGCACTACATTTCGCACAAGTTTCTCGGCCACGGCAGTTTCGGGAGCCATGTCCAAAACGCTGGCAACGAAAGCATCGCTGTGGGTTCGGAACGAAAGGGCGAACTCTGCAGTTTAGATACCCTGCCTTCACGGTGGAAGGCAGAGAGTGGAGTTCAAAAGTCAGGACTAGGTGTCGGGTTGGCATCTCCTGTCCGTCTCGTCGTAGGAGTGATTCGCCGCACGGCTACAACAGCACTTCGACGCAGACCTTCAAGGATTTCCTCTTCAGTACACTGAAGGAGGTCATCCTCAGAGATGACGCCACGGACAGTATTCAAAGTGCGGTGCGGGGTTACAGAGACTTGGTGTTCGCCTAAGCTTGTCAACTTGAGTAATGCTGTGCTTTGAGTTTTATTTTCTACCTCAACAAGGAGGTCCCCAGCAAGTTTTTTTGCCTTGTAATTCTTTCCGATCGTCTGCTCTAGGACCTTAGAGACAAGGAAAGGTGACATCTTTGACAACGGTAGACTGTCGTTTGCAGCATGTAGTACAAGAAAACGTGAAAACGTGTCGGGTTCTTTGGCTTTTTCAAAAGTAGGGGGAGCGGGGCGAACCCTTTTGGGGGGTCGCTCTGCTCGGGGTTTAGAAGAGAGGGCGCCATAAAAAGGCAAAGGGTGTTCGGAATCTGTGGCGCGCCGCCCACCACGGAGCCCAACGAGGGAATAGGTAATACCCCATAACAAATATGGCTTTGCTGGAAGCATTACTCTATTAGCGCTACCCAGAAACTATAACCAAGTGTGGATCTGGACGAGAGTATCTGTCACCACCCAAGGTTAGCCCTTGCCGCCAAAGGAGTTGAAAAGGAAAGAAGAGAAATGAGAAGAGTGAAAAGAAGGAGAAGACAAAGGTGAAAGAAGGGAGGGGATAGTGGAAGGAGTGGCGACTAGACTGAATCATCCTGGTCGGGCCAAGCCAGGACTCCCGTCTACGGGAAGCGGGGGCCGAAGTGGTGTATTGCCTCGCCCGGGGGCCCCGAAGGGTCCAAACCTACCCCGGGCTCGGCTCAACCACCAGGATGCCCTTTTCCCCGGACACGGGAAAGCCACGCACAGCCAGACGTGGGCGGGCGAACCCGCATGGCTCGGGGTCCGTGGAGACGCCACTCTCCAAACACCTGCTTTCACAGGTGCCCCCTGCGGGAACTGCGTCATTCACAAACCTATCAAAATAGTAGATGACAATAGAAAACTTTAAAATTAGCTCAAGATAATAGAACAGTGGGGTAACAATTGGCAGATGAGCCTAAACATGGAAAGTGCAAGTTACTAATATTCACTGGTCTTACCAACTGGCCTAATTCTTGCTTACCAACTAGGTATCACTAACATTGGCCACTGAGCATCACATAAGTACCTAGGACTTCACCTCGCCGCAAATATAACATGAAACAACCACGTTAACGAAGTTATCCTGAAAGCTAACTGCCTGCGCACTTGAATACTTATACGTAACCTCAGACTCTTCACCCAAAAACAAAAGACTAGCTTAAACAACCACGATTTGATCCCAACTAGATTGCGCGTAATTGATTGTGTCACCATTTAAAAACTCTCTAACTAACTAGAAAATAATTCAAAACAGATCTCTAAGTATATATTCACCGACTACTCTTTGCATACCACTCTCACTTCCCTTTTTATTCGGGCTGGTTTTCACACAATTTATTTTCGTCGAAAGCTCGTCCGACTTGCCCTCCTTTACAAATGTATTATCACAATCCGCAAATGAAAACTCCAGCGGAAACAATCTGGTGCGATGAGAAGGGCCCCCGTCTCATCGCTCCAGATTGTTTCCGCTGAGTTGACAACGTGTGTGAAAACATATTCACCCACACCGATTAGTGATATATGACCGCACGCCGGTTTGATGCTCATCCTGCTCCATATGGGCAGTGGAAGGGATTGAACCAAGGACCCTGGATTCTGCAGCGCGAGCTTTCGCTTTACGTGCTCCGAGCTGGTGTGCGGTAGCCCACTCGGCCACCGATCCCACAACACGGCATTGTTACGGACGCAGTTCATGGGCGGTTTTAACTTGTACAACTGAGCGCATGTAAAGTTTATTCTTCGACGAGAGATCTTTGATTGCAAGTAATTTACGTATTCTTAATGTATCATGTGTAGCTTTATCTTTGCTTTTTTCCTTTTGTACAAATGAACGTCGATTGGTAAAGTAAGGGGGTTATTTTATCAACCAAAGTTGTGCCCAGGACACTGGACAAAAATCTTTCGATGAAAAATCAGCAGAACCCATCCTTTGGGAATGATTATCTACGTTAATGCGAATAGCATGAAACGGTGCGGAGTTATGCGCGTTCGTCAGGTGGCCGGCACACTCTAGATACGCAAGCCCACTCTTGAGGCGATTCTAAATTTGTTGACACTTTCACAGCCCTGCGCACGATCTCCGCAGCCCAGCACGCGCGTTTGTGTCACTTAGGAAGGCGAGCAAAGCACGCGCCATACGCACAAACACTCAAAATGGTACCGACCAGACTTTCTGGCGTCTCAGGTAGTCTCAACCAACGGTACTCTAAACGGTTGTTTATATCTTTACCATAGACGCGCTTACAGCGCTGTCACAGCTACCGGTGCGCGCGTTCCATGCACGAGGGCTCATTCCGCTCTCGTGAGGCTGAGCACGGCCGCTACATCACCCTCTCCCGAGCGCGGGAGAGGGTGAGCTAGCGGCCGTGCTCAGCCTCACGAGAGCGGAATGAGCCCTCGTGGATGGAACGCGCGCGCACCGGTAGTTGTGACAGCGCTGTAAAGCGCGTCCTATGGTAAAGATATAAACAACCGTTTAGAGTGCGTTGAATGACTGCCTTCATAGCTCTGTGTTTAGCGCGTCTGCCTGCTGATCAAAGGGTCAACGGTTCGAATCCCAGCCGGCGCCGGTCTTTTTTATTTATTTATCGACCCGCGGCGTAAGAGGTTAGATAGCCAGATAGATAGATAGATAGATACATAGACGAAAAGTGCGTGAAGTATCCAAAGAATGCTATTCGCATTAAAATTCGACTGAGTCCGGGGTCCCGGCACTTACAGGATATGATCGAAGAATTTAACGAAACCATTATATATCTATACAATATTAGGGGACTCCGCTTTTTAGTTAATCAATAAGGATTATTTTGGTCAATGATGATGTTATTAAAGGAGTTTGGAAACAGAATGACATGAGCGCCAACTCTCTACCCTCTCTTCTAAGTCGACCAGTGAGAAGCGCAATGCGTATCGCTCTCGTGACGTCAATAGCTCATGCACGGTCAAGGGTATTGTAGTTGCGAGCCTTGCCGCTTGGTGGTGTTAACGCGTTAAATAGTCGCCTTGTAGCAATATCCGAGGACTCTACGACCTATGGCCTACGCATAGCTTCTCCGTAACGTCCTTTGCTGCCATGATGGTATTTTTTCTGCCACCAGCGGTCGGTTCGAAGGAGCCGTATATTCTGAGGGTAGTTGCCGATAGGCGGAGCAAAGGCCGCGGCCAACGCCAACCCCCCCAACCCGCTTACCGCAGTTAGAGCGTAAACTATAAATGCTACAGAACTTCGACCAAGCACCAGATCCCGAAGTCACAATATTGGGAACGACATTTAAAGCATGAAATAGACACGGTCATTCTCGGCATCTTCGTGACAACTGCGTGAATAGCTAATCAGCAGCAATTATCGAAACGCACGCAGTTTTCATCGGTCTGAAGCGCACGTTCGTTTATTCTACTGTTGATTATGAACGTGACGAAAACCTCACATGCGCCAAGTTTTCAGTCACTAAGAGTGATACTTTTTCTACACTAACAACGCGAACACGGCTTAAATTATTCAAGTCGCAATTTTGGAAATCACGACCACCGCTAGGGGCTGTTTTGAGGCCTGTGGTTGGCCACAGATGCTCGCATATTCAAATCAATGAATGGCCAAACTTTCTCAAAACACGGCTCTGGGTTTGCCGTGGTAGTTGCACACCGCGAAAAGTCATGGTTCGAGGAGGGAAGGGGGCGGGGGAGGGGGGGGCGGGAGGAGTATGCTTTCCAGGCATAGGTGCAAGCATCCATAGATCAAGAACTAACGTCTGCAAAAAACTGGCGGTTTTAACGGTGTGGATTGTCCTCTGCAGAAGCACTTTAAAGCGGAGGCTGCAACCAATGCCTCAACCGCCCAGGCCTCAACACCGAGTGCAGCAGGTTGCTTGTTCGAAGCGTTCTTCTGAAGAAAGAGCTCTTGAGGTATAAATGCATGTCTCAAAGCGAGGAGCGCGGGCTGGCTCGCGCTTGTTTCTTTGGCAGTAGTCTCAGCTCATGTGTGAACGGAGTATACACGCGTTAGCTTTCTCCGCCGAGTCACGCGGGACTAAGTAACTTCATGACCGAGCCATGCATTTTCGAACTGGCGCTGCTTCTTAGGAACTCAAGACGTGAACAAATTCCAACGTCGCTTCACAAACCGCCACCAGACGCAATTTTGAAATTAATGTTACAATTCGGTGTCTACAATTCTCTCCCGGCTGCAGAGAAGGAGTAGCCTAAAGGCTGAACTCCATGGAACGAATTATGTGACGAATAACTGGCGAACGCCGCCCGACAGCACGCTCGCTTTGCGCGCGACGTAGCAGCCACTGTGTTGATTCCACGCGCAGAGCAAAAGCCGCCGGGCAAAATTCGTTGGTTATTCGCAGCATATTCGTCCCGTGGAGTTCAGCCTTAAGTTGTAGTTTCTTATCTGCCAGCGCAATATTGACCACATCTAATCAAATATATTTGTGCAAACATTTAGTTTCCAGTATTTCTTTTACTGACCTCTGTAACGATATTTGCCTGGAATCTGTTTCACTTTACACGAGCCCACTGGCACGAGTGGGGCCGAAGTGTCTTCGGGCGCGACGCAACGGACAAAAACTTCCTTGCTGCGGTGTAATTTCGCAGGACAAAAGGGAGCGTTTTTTTTTTTCAATGTCTCTTCCGCTAAACGTGGTGATGTAGCTCAGGGCCCCAGTGTCGGCATAGTACTTTCCTTCCCCCTTCCAACGCAACCCATGTGACGATATTTTAATGCCGCTCATAGATTGGACCCGAGCATTGTGTGAACATTCGATTTGGGCTCGTGATAATCAATGGCTACAAAAGCATTCGGGCGGTGACCCGTGTCCAATCGCTGCAATGACCACAATAGAAACCATAACAATCTCTGGAACTCACCATATACCGTCTGGTTTGCCCACCCCAGCGCGTTGCTATGATCAACATTGGCAGTATGCAATCGGCTCCAGATGACATAACCACTTGTCTCGGCTTTGAGTGAAGGGGTTCAACGCTGCTCGTTTTTCTTTAATTTGTTCTGCAACTTATTTTGCCTACGCTGCAAAACGAACGCGTGTTTCATACCTCCTTATCGCCAGGGAATTGTTCCCAAGGGGTATTTCCGCAAAGTAAAAAAGACCGTTGCATCTTGTATAATTAATGCAAGGATGAGAAACGATTCATAATGAAAAAAGTAGCGCAAAAATAAAGGTGCTTACTTCTTTACGGTAACGGTAACGCGTTCCCCTTATTTTGAGGTAACGTAGGTCGTTAACACGTTTCTTTTCTTTGCAAGAACGAGAAAAGTATTTCGTTACTCTTTCGGTAACACCTAAAACACTGGTCATTACATACCAACATCCGTTACCAGTATGTCATCGAAGTTCTGATGAAAGTGTATAACAATAACAATCCACAATTTGTTTGGAGAACGACCTCCTTGCAGCAATTATCAGGTTAGCTTTAAAGCACAACAGCTTCGAATTCGAAGGAAGGCACTTCTCCAAACTCGGGGCACTGCTGTTGGCACACAGATGGCGCCTAACTCTGCAAGCTTATTTATGGACGATCTAGATTCTAGTTTTTTTCCTCTAGCCACTCACCCATGAACTTCTATTTTGTAAGAGCTAAATGATATTATCACGAATGACAATTAACGACACGACGACAACTGAAGCACACTAAATGTTTAATAAAGCAAACACGTGCCCCCCCCCCCACAAAAAAAATAAATAAAGGCTGGCATTGCAGGCGTCGATGGCACTGAAGCAGCAAGATTGAACGCTGGGAAGAGTCTGACTGTGGCTCGCCACGTAGAGCCCATTATATACCCGCGTGGGCTTCTGTAACCTTCGGCGTAGATTGTTCGCCACGTATAACATTCGCAACCCGAGCAGAAGACAAGGTTCGTAAAGTTGCGCAAATTCTAAACTTAAAGATTGAATAAAAAAACATCTACTACCAGCAGCCCTTTTGTACACGGGGACAACTTTTCTTGTCATTTTCGAGGAGAGGAGGAGAGCGCTGGCACAGCTTTGGTCAGCGCTTGAAATGAAAGGGTGCAAAGTGCCAGTATCTTTGACTGCATTTAAAGAAGAGTTGTCCCCGACAATAGAACAACGTAGTTGGGCTACTGCCACAGAGCCTGCTTTGAAAAAGTGCCTTCCATCAGTACTCCAGAACCGAACTATCAGCGGTTGCAACGCCGACATTCCTCCTGCAGCGGCCACTCTGGCAAATGCTCTTCTGCTCGTATCGGTAAAGGTCGAGTGGCGCAAGCGCCAGTGGCGCCATCACGTATTGCCATTTCGCAGTAGCGATATAATTACACTTTTATGTTTTGATTAGACGCTAAACGGTGGAGCTGGAATCGTATTTAGCTTGGTCTCGGTGGACGCGAGCGGTCCGGGTTTCAACTTTCAAGGGTAAGTTTTCCAACTGAGGGAATTAGTAACGCTGACCACCTGGGATTGAACCTGGGTCCTCCACGTGAAAGCCAAGCTCGGTAAAATTCGGCCACGCACACGCTCGCTGGGCGGCGCGCGTGGCATAACATCTCATTTAGGAAACTCATTCTCTCGATGCAGCGTTCTGGAAAATGAAGCAGCAAAGCAAACAAAAAAAGTACTGGCAAACTACGGAGGCTTGCAAAACACACCCTTATCGAGCGCAGTAGAAAAAAGCAGTTCACAGTCGTAATGATCTTAGTACTGCTTGAGGGGCACAACGTGTGGACGACTTCCGGTCATGGAGTGCGGCGTGACGAAGTTCGTGTTCCATAGGGCATCACCTGGTACTTCAGATCCTCGAGTCGACGAAGCACCTTAGAGGGTTAGAAGTAGCGCTTCAGAAGTTTCTCGGTTAGACCGCGTCGACGTATCGGGGTCCACACAATTAAACGGTTTCTAGGATTGAAACGAACGTCGATCCGAGAAAGGTTACGCCGGGTAGCGTCGACACATTGTTGACCTTGAATCCGGAGTCGCGCGAGCTGGAGAACTTATTCTGCTAGCTGAGCAACAACTTGTGCGTCGAGGCTGCCATCGTCAATTGGTTCATGGGGCAGCATCGCGTTGAGGATGGTTGTTGCTTTCGGATATGCACCAGCTGAAATAGTGTTAGTCTTGTGGTCTCTTGCACCGCCGTGTTGTAAACAAATGTGACGTAGGGTTACACCTCGTTCCAAGTATTGTGCTCTTCGTCAACATACACCGATATCATGTCAGGTATAGTTTGTTGAGACTTTCCTTTCGTCCATTTGTCTGCGCATGGTACGTAGAGGTTCGACGGTGGTTTGTTGTACTACGACGAAGGATTTCTTGCATAAGCGTCCCCATGAACGATAATCCACGGTATGTAAGGAGTACTTCGGAGGTGGCGTTCTGGAGGACCTTGGACTCGATGATAAACTTGGCGACTTCAACAGCCGAACCTGATAGAAGGGCTTTGGTCTTGGCGTACCGTGTAAGATAATCGAACGCGACGATTATCATCGGTTTCCTTGCGTAGATGGTTTAGAATCAATTCCAATTTCCTTGAATGGGGCAGATGTCGGCCAATTGGCTGCAGAAGCCCTGCGGTCTCGTCCGTGGTTTCTTGGTCGTTGACGCTCGCAGCGAGATCGGGTGTGGTAATGGACTGTCTTCGCAAGCTTTAGCCAGTAGTGTCTTTCGTGTATACAGACAAGACTCGTGCTGTCGCCAAGGTGTCCCACCGTCGGGTGATCGTGGCTGGTTTAAAATATTTTTTCTCGAAGACTTAAAGGAATTACCAACGCCCATGCCGTGTTGTTGTCGCTGATTTTTTCATGTGGCGAACACCTTGTCGGATTAAGAATGTTGGCAGTGTTCGTATGAAAACGCCGGAAACAGGGCTTTCTTGTCTCCTAAAAGTGCTCGATGAATCCTCGCCGTTCAAGACTATCACTTTGGAGTGGTACCATGTCGCTGACATCTTGCGGAAACATTAGTCTTCGTCGTCTTCAGTGCAGGCAGGACCGGCCTGGACCGGCCCTTGAAAGACAGTAATTATCAATATGCTTTCTCCCGGGCTAGTACACCAGAGCCATGTCAAGCTCCTGCAGTTGCAGACTAAACCGAGCGAGGCGTCCTGATGGTTCCTTCTGAGTGGCGAGCCAGCAGAGCGTGTGGTTGTCTGTTACCGCTCGGAACGTACTTCCCTACAGGATTGGGCAGAGATACTCAAAAATGTATTTGGAAATACAAATACTGGGATACATTAAAATAGCAGCTAAAATACTGATACTAAAATATATCTGAAAAAATGTATCGCGGTACGTACCGGAAATACATTTTAAATAGAGGCAAAAAGTATTTGGAAATACAAATACAGGAATACATTTTAGCACGGGCAGAAATACAAATACAGGAATACTGATACTGAAATACATTTTTCAAAGTTGTTTCAAACGCAAACTAAGATAAAGCTTGAACTTTGAAGCGGAAGTTTTTAGTCCAGAAATTACTTTCCCGCAGGCTTGGCGGTTTGCCTTGAAGGTAGTGGTTTCGGACGACGAAGAGTCTTCAATGGGCTAAAAAAACTTTCCATCAAGGACTGACCGCGGTTCCTTCCCTGACATCTAGTATGTCTGACGAAGGATGCGAAAAGGCTTTGACCTCTAAATAAATTTTATGTCACCCTAAATCCCATCAAAACGTCACCACGCCCCTGTCTAATAAGGACGCCCCTGCCAACATTGATCACATGAGGTCACGGTGGAATGAACTGGTATTCTTTATCTGTAGGTGTGGCCTTGAACATGAAACTTTACCACGCTGCTGAATGAAAAGAAAGCTGTACTTTCGTTGTGGGTCACCTCGTTGAAGATCGTGCAGGCCATGTCATTTGGAATTTTTGAGAATAGTGGACCACCTGAAGCATCCTGAAGACACACGTCTTATCTTCTGTTACGGTTGAAAAAACGATACGGTGGCATCCCTGTTGTGAAGGTCCTTCCTGCTGACCCTCCGCCACCGACGCATGGATTGCAGCCCTCAAGTTTAACCTAGCATCATCCAAACAGAGACCTCCTGGATCGCGACCTGATAATGCCGGTACAGGTGCGAGCTCTCCGAGAAACAGCGCGCTTAAGATGAGTCGCAGGTGTATGAAGTCTGGGTCGGTACAGCAAGGCCATGTATGACCTCCTTCCTGCTATTCGGATCTTCACAGCGGCGGGACACGTTCACGTCGACTGATGAAGTACCCTTGAACCGTGCAATATTACGGGCACAGCCGCAGACGCATTCGTATAATTGTTGAACTTCACTGCGTGAGTCACCCTACAATTTAAAGTCAACCACCGCCAGGCTGTTGCTGCAATGGACTGTGACTCCGCTTTGCCGGCTGGGTGTATTGTGTACGCTAGAGCAAGTAAGACAGTTAGCAGCGGGTATTAGATGCCAGCAAACAATGACTTAAGAAATCCCTACCGACCTGCGGCAAAAGATGCTCTGACTCCACTCCTGGAACGCCGCCTGGTTCGAGTACCCGACTACGCAACAGTTCTCAGTAGAGAGAAGACGACGCATAGAAAAATAGTTTAAAAAATCGGAAAGAACCTTGGTCAGCATAGTAACAATGCCCCAGCATTTTTTTAACCCTCGTGCAATCAGAAGTAAAAACAAAAAAGCGTTTGGAGATTTTTCGAGGTGGGGGGGGGCGGGGAGTATTTATCAAGAAATGTAACGAAATACATTTTATATTGATTGTATCGCGATACAAAGAAACATTCCAAATATATTTCGTTACAGGAATACAGATACTGGTCAAACAAATGTATCGCGATACAGAAATACAGATACGAAATGTATTTCTGAAATACTATCGCGATACCCTTGTATCGCGATACTGCCCAACCCTGCTTCCGTACAAGTGCATTCGAAACATGGTGATGCTCCAGACGGCGGCGAGGCATTCTTTCTCCGTTGTGCAAAAGCCACCCTCCGCCTTGGACAGTGTCCGGCTTTCATAGGCGATTACTCGTTCTGTTCCCTCTTGTATCTGGAAGAGCTGCGCGCTAACTCCTTGTTACTTGCATCAGTGTGATTTTTCTATCTCCATCCTGGTCGAAATGGCCACGAGCGGGGAGGGGTTTGAAGTCTTTATTTAAGCTCGTCGAACACCCACGGCTGTTTTCCTGTCTACTGAAAATCTGCAGGATCTTTCGTAATGTATTTCAGTGGTGCAGAAAGCTTCGCAAAAAACTGCAACGGAACGCCTGTAGTAGGCACAAAGAACTGGGAACCTGCATACGGCCTTTTTGTCCAACGGCGGAAAAAATGCGGCCACGGCGCTCGACCTCTCTGGGCCAGGACGCATACCCTATCTGCTCACCACTTGGCCTAGGAACTTGCACTCACCATTAGCGAACCTACATTATGTTGACTTGAGAGCTAGTCCATCGGCCTTGATGACTTGAAGTACGGCATGGAGTCGTAGTAAGTGCTCGTCGAAGTTGCTGGCAAACTCTACTACGTCCTCGGGGTAGACGAGACAGCTATGCCATTTTAAGCCTGCTAGCACGGCGCACATGACAGGCTGGAAGGTCGCCGGCGCTTTGCACAGTCCGAAGGACATCACTTTAAATTCGAACACTTCGTTCACGTGAAAAAGCATTTTTTTCAGGTCCGGTTTGTCAACCTTATGCCAGTGGCAACCTTTCAAGTTCATCGACGAAAAGCATCTGAAGTGGCGCATACAGCCTATAGTATAGTCAATTTGGGGGAGAGGGTAGGGGAATTTTTTGTCGTAGCATTCAGTCGACGATAGTCAACGCAGAGTCGCAGGCTTCCGTCCTTATTTCAGATCACGACAGGTGAATCTCATGAACTGCTTGATGGCGGGAAAAAGTCGTCATCGAGCATTTCCTGAACCTGTACTCGAATGATTTCCCTCCCTGTCAAAGAGACACGGTATGTTGGCAAGTGGATTGGGTCCACGTTGGCGTCGGTAACAATGCGATGTTTCGCCACTGGTGTTTGGAAAACTTTCGATGACGTTGCAAAACAGACGCTGTATTCAGCGAGGAGATCAGCCAGTTGCCTTCGCTTTTGAGATGGGAGCTCGGGGTGGATATCGAGCTGCGGCGGTGATGCCCTCTTGTGCAGTATCGACGAGGTTTCCTCAAAGGCTCGGTGACCATGGCTTGTGCTTGAAGTTTCTCGACGAGGCCCGTGGTGGTACCGTTCGTTAGGAGCTACGCATTCTTCTTAAAGTTTTGTAGCGTTAGCTACACTTGTCGAGGTTGAGCTGTTTCGCGTGGCTCTCATAATGAGCCGTGCTCCGTTCTGCGCAAGCGCGAGGAGCAGGGACGTCACACGGCGCACAGCTGGCGGGGCGTAGCCGCCGTCGCCGCGGGCTCCGCTGCCACTGCGCGCGCCTCGTCAATCTGCACAAGCGCGAGGAGCAGTGACGTCCCACGGCGCACAGCTGGCGTGCCGGAGCCGCCGCCGCCGCCAGCTCGACCGCCACCGCACGCGCCTCGGCGGTCTTCGCATTCCAGAGTAGTGACGTCATAGCCGCGGTAGACGCACTGGCGCCACCGCGTGCCCAGCCGTGTGCCTTCGTTGCGCAGTAGCCAAGTCTGACGCTGCACCGGAGCTGCTTGATAGCGCCTCTCATTTTGTGCGCATAAGCTCACGCTACGTATATCCTGGCATAGCCGAGCTAAGCCACCGCAATTTTTTTCACAAGAACCGAAGTACGGCTTTCTTGCAGATTTATTACGCTTCGTACGACGCCAATACCTTTTCCAAGAATCAGTCGAACGCTGCTTTTAAGAGCAGCTTCACCACACATGGGCTGCGTTGGTTATGATGGTTACGGAAAAACTTGACTGCGGCAGTAGGTTCACGTGGTCGGCAATATCTCGGATCGCGTTTGACGTCGTGTTGCGCTCTACCGGCAGCATCGCAGTGTAGACTGGTTTGCCCCGAAGTAGGTGACGGCACCATACTCGCGAAGAATGTTTATTCCGAGGATACAATTCCTCTCTGAGTCTTCCAGGATGCCGAACTCACAAGTCGCGTCTCACTGCAGATCTCGACGCGAGCAGTGCATCTCCCGACTGGCGAGATGAGGTGCCCTCCGGCGGTTCGTATTTGAGGTCTATGCCATGGCGTTGTCACCCTTCACAGGCGGCGAGAGTGCCTTTCACTCAAGACCAAGTAGTCTGCTCCGTTGTCCACGAGTGCCAATGCGTCGTGGCCGTCGATTAAGTCGTTCAGAATTTGGGGCACCATTGCAAGACCATCATTGTGGTGTGTGGCGCTGGGAGAGGCTGGGAGAAGAGCTGCCGCCCTTCCGCCGGGAGCGGCGGAAGGGCGACAGCACACGTCAAGGCGAAAGTGAACGGGAACTTCATAGTAGAGGCGCCACCAGGGACAGAGGTCACTGGAAAAAATTTTCGATGTCCCTTGGCTGCTGCCTAAAACATTGCAACTAGTCACTCGGCACAAAGCCTGGCAGGGTCATTTGTTGGTTTGGGCACCTCCGGTAGATGTAATCGACCTCGCCACAGTGATAAAGCAGCGTTTGTCGATCGGCCCTACGCCACACATCTGTCTTCCAAGCTGCTGGTTGTTTGGTGCGGACGAGCTGAGGTGCAAATCCCGACGTCGAAAAGTCTGCGGCGCTTGTAGGTCACGTCAACGTGGCGTCGAATACTCCCGGCAGGTTGCGCCTTTTTCGGAACTACTGCGGCGTATGTCAGAGAGGGCTCCTTGGGTGCAGCTACGCTGGCAGAGCGTCCGGTTGGAATGCCCGCTGACCTTCCCCGTGGACAGCTGTCGACAGCGAAGCTGGCGGGTTGGCAGCAGGCAGGAGCTTCTTGAATTGCACCCGGACTACGTCCAGGATGGCTCCGCGGATCTCCGGGCTGTTCGAGCTGAATGCTGAGAGGGCAGCGAAGCCGGGAAGAATCAGGTATTAGGAGGTCCGTAGGTGAAGCTTACGTTCGATGTTCGTGGCCAAAGTGATGAAACCTTCGAGGGGATAGCCGGGCTCCGCACAAGGCTTCGAAAGATTTTTTATCGTTTCACTCCCCGCTTTAGGACCCGCAGCTTTTTCTTTTCGAAGGCGTTTTGATCAGCGCGCTGCACCAAGCCAAACGTCCTCGGCGAAGCTTGTGACGCTCTCGTTTGGCCCTTGGGTTCTTGCTTGCAAAGGCTCTTCGGCCCGCTGTCGTCGCGGATGGTTGGCAAAGGTGCGTCGAAGCTCAGCCTGGAAATCTTCCCACGATGCAATCGACGCTTCTTGCTTTTTAAACCAGGTGCGTGCCGTGCCTTCCAGAGAGAAGTAGACAATCTGTAGGCTGTGCTCAGGCACCCATTCGTTGAAGCGGGCGACACGCTCGCCTTGGCTCTACCACTCGTCTGTACCTTTATAAAGTTTGCCACTGAAATTCGCCTGCGTTATTGTCGGGCCAACATGCCAACAATAAACAATGGTGGCATTCCGTCTTGCTACGACGTGGTGTTCTTCGTCTGCGTCTTCCTCTTCCTCGCCTGCTTTGATAGTTGACTGAACTGCCAAATCTTGGCTCAATTCCGGCGGATGACTCGGACCTCTGATTCGACGACGGGGATTAGTCTTTCGGGATTGAAAAGGATCGATCTCGAAAGATATCTGACGGGCTCGTTTCGCGGGCATGGAATTTGCTACGCCGCACTTCACAAAACTGTCATGAATGACAGTTGACGAATGGATGATAACGGTTGCAACTAACGTCGGATAAACCTCTCTTGTCGTTGGACGAACACGGAGTAGAAGCAGAAAAGAAAGATGTCTGTTATGATGCCCCGGCTCGTGGGTACGGAAAAACGGGGGAAAGAAAAATAAGAACGACGACGGTAAACGTGAACGATTGAACGTGTTTTTGGCCTTGCAAGCTTCCAAATGTCGACGTAAGTTTCTCAGTGGTGGAAATATTAAAGTGTTGCTCGTTCTGTGGAAATGGAACGATTACTGGGACGACCCGCTGCGACTGCAACAAACATTTGGTACCGAAAACTCGGGATTGACATCGCTGCGGATACCTCGAAGCAAGAACGTGAGCGACTCTTCACGTACAGTGGAGGTCCTCAAGAAACAGCGCAAGGCCATCTGGTCACAGGTAACTCGACTGGTGAACGACGCGGAAGGATTGCTAAGGGCCCCAGGAGCGAACACAGCTGAGCTAGAGATGCTCATCAAGCGTCTGACACTAGCTCAAGGCCAACTCAACAACGTCGACTCCGCCATCGAACTTCTTGTTTCGGAACACGACGGAGATGAGAAATTCGCACTAGTCGTTGAGTACGCAGACAGGATCGTGATATACTTAACCAAGCTGAAGAGCCAGTTAGGCGCTCCACGGGATCGGGGCATTCCGCCAGTGACAGTGAGTTGAACGAAAACGGAGACAGACTGGCAGCATCAACATCAAGGAAGGTCATACTTCCAAAGCTGGAACTGATCAAGTTCAACGGAGAGCTGAAAAACTGGCTGCCTTTCTGAAACCAGTTTGATGCTGCCATCCACCGCAACCCTGACTTGACACCATGCGACAAGTTTAAATACTTAAAGGCGGCACTAACACGGGATGGAGCGGCAGCCACCGACGGACTGCAGCCCACCGCAGAGAGCTACGCGGACGCCATCGATCTCCTACAGCGGCGGTTCGGTAATCAAGAAGCGCTAATCCAGGATCACATGGAGAGCCTCATGGACATACAATGTGTTCCACCTCAACGCAACGCCAGAATCCTGCGGCGATTGTATGATAGCCTTCAAGCTCGCATCCAGGGTCTTAAGGCACTGAGCGTGAGCGAAGAATCCTGCTGTTCAATGCTTTACCCAGTTTTCCTTCGAGCGCTCCCAAGAGAAATGACTATTGAATACCACCGAAAGACGCTCCATTGGGAAGCCGAGAGTGCAACCGCCAGTACATCTCGACCAGCGTCACAAACAAGTTTGGAACCTACCACAAATCGCACACATATGAGAGCACTTCGGACTCTCCTCGAGTTTCTGCACATCGAGGTGGAGTGCCAGGAAAATTCATCTAAAGAACGGCCAGAGGACGTTGCTGATAAATCTACACCCCATTTCACCAAGCGCGAGGCGCAGAAGAAGTCTACAAATCCCGACAAGCCACGAACCTGTACTGCTACGGCTCTCCTTGGTGTTGCGGAAAGCCCTGAATGTTTCTTCTGCAAATCAAAAGAGCATAGAACACCTGACTGCAACTCAAGGATAACGCTAACTGAAAAGAAGCGCAGGCTACAGAACGCCCAGAGATGCTTTCGGTGCACGAAAGTGGGGCACATGGCAAGGTTGTGTCGATGTACACCCTGCTGCAAGAAGTGCCTAGGCAGACATACATCCAGCGTGTGCGACACAGATTATACTCCGAGACGATCTGCCGATGGATCGCGAGCGAAGCAAAAGAAAGACGAAGCACCAGTTAGCCTGCATGTAAACGAGGCAAACAAACCGACAGTACACTTACAAACGGTTACCGCGTGGGTGTAAAACAAAAACAAATAAAAACGAGCTCGGATTTTTTTTTTTTTGACAGTGGTAGTTAGCTCTCCTTCATCACGGAAGAGCTAACGAGGAGTCTCGGTTGCAAACTGCTCGGGACCGAGATCCTGACTGTCGGAGGGTTCGGTGGCAAGAATAGTGAACTAGCGTAGCCCAGAGTCCAAGTGATTCTGCGCAACCAACGCAGTGACAAGAAATACAAGATCGACGCCCTCGAGACACATTCCATCACCGAGCAAGAACTCCCTAGCCCTAAGCAGGACGTTATATGGAAAAATGGAAGAACTTGGGCTTACTTCAGGTGACGACCTGAACGTCTGGACTGTGGAACAGTAGCGATACTACTGGGATCGGAACATTACTGGGAATGTATAACAGGAAGGATCCAACGACTGAGCAACAGCCTCACAGCAGTGGAAACCGCCTTTGGCTGGGCGATACATGGATCCACACAGTCGACTTTGGATACTGTCAGCTGTTCCCAGGTGATAGTGCTCATATCTGCTGTAGACGAACGAGAGCCATAAATCTTGAGGAGATTCTGGGAGCTTGAAAGTGTGGGAGTACTCAAAGAGGCGGACCAAGATCGGTCAGATAATGACATCATGCAAAGTGCCTCGAAAGTCTACGAAGGAAGCAATGCAAAAACCCAGACCTCATGCAAATGTATGACCAGGCTATCCGGTTGTACGCAGATAACAGGATGGCCGAGAAAGTTGAACACATAAACGGTTCCGAAGGACGTGTTTATTATATGCCACACCAAGCTGTTCTACGAGAGGATAGCAGCACGACAAAAGTGAGGATCGTGTTCGACGCCTCTTTGCACGGACCGAATTCTAAATCATTCAAGGACAACCTTGAAGGCGGTCCGAACCTGAATCCAGACCTGGTGGCCCTACTCCTGAGGTTTAGGCAACATCAGGTAGCACTAATTGCAGACGTCAAGACGGCCTTCCTTAAGATTGGTGTACACGAGGAGGACCCAGACGCCTTGCGGTTTCTCGGGTATAAAAAGCTGCCTCATCCAGACCAACCTACCCAGAAGTCGAGGTCTAGCGTATGACAAGGGCAACCTTCGGTACCACATGCAGTCCTTTCCTATTGGCAACAGCCCTGCAGCACCATTACAAAGTTATGGAAAGCCAGTTCCCACAAACAGCAGAAAAACTGAAAAAAATCAGTATATGTTGACGACCTCTTGACCGGCACAAGAAGTGAGGAGGCGGCCCAGAAGTTCTACACCGAGGCGACCGAAATATTCGGGGCAGCTGGAATGAAGCATTATAAGTGGGGTCCAACAGCGCGGTCCTAAAGAAAATGCTGGAGGACAACGGATCCGAAGATAGAGCCCTTGGACAACTGACGGGAGTGGTGAAAGTGCTGGGCATAAATTGGGGGTCGAACGAAGACAAACTGTCTTTTACAACAGAACAGGTGGTCGAGTTTACAAGCAACCGCAGAAACACCAAGCGATTCGTGCTCCAGACCACGGCGCGACTCTACGACCCACTTGGTTTCTCTCTCCTTTCGTGGTTCGAGCGAAGATCTTGTTTCAAGAGATCTTGAAGCGGAACCTGCGTTAGGATGATGCACTGCCGGGTGAACTGATGGGAGACTGGGACAGCTGGTGCGACGAGCTCACTGAACTGAGTCAGATCAATGTACCCAGGTACCACGACAGCGGACTGAGCGACTTCATCATACACAGAAAGTTGCATGTGTTCTCGGACGCCAGCTCTTCCGCCTACGGATCGATTATTTTCCTCTGTTCAACTCACAACAGCGGAACAAAGAAGGCGACAATATTGCTCGCTAAGTGCCGCGTCGCCCCCTGAAGGAAATTTCCTTGGCGAGACACGTAGCTCATGGCAAGCTTGATCGGATGGAGACTACTTAAGTGCGTCAAAAACATGCCTCGACATCCAGGTGGACGAAGTTCACTTTTGGAGGGACTTGATGATCACTTTGCATTGAATAAGAGGAGAGGCCTCCAGATGAAAAATGTTTGTGAAAAACCGAGTACTAGAGATACAAGAAAACTCAGGGGACGCGAAGTGGCACCACTGCTCGGGTTAGGAAAATCCCGCAGATTTGATGACCCGAGGGCTGAAAGCTGATCGACTGCTTTCTGCTTCGCTCTGGTGGACCGGACCAAGTTGGTTACAGCTTCCAGCTACCGAATGGCCCGAAGAAACTGTTGGGGTGCTTTCCGACGACAAGCTTGAGGAGAAAGCTTCGAAAGTGGCAGTCGCTTTAGTACCTGCAGACACGTCCATGGAGTTCATCGACATCTCAAAATTCATTTCGGCTGTGAGACTACACCGAACAACAGCCTGGGTGCTTCGGTTTGTCCATAAACTTCGATCACCAATCAAAAATACTGGAGCGCTGAGCGCCGAGGAGATCCAAGCAGCACAAACAGTTTGGATAAAAAAGGCACAAAGCTCGGCGTTTGCCTCCGAGATTCGTTGTGCCGCTGGAAAAAGGCAGCGCCGCCTGGTTCAGCCTTGCGAAATTTCCAAACATTCGTCGACCAAGAGGGGTGCTCCGGATAAAAGGCCGCATATTCCACCTTGCTTACAATCGAAGCTCACCGACAGATGATGCATGGGGGCCACGAGACACTGTCTTGCGGCTTCGCGAGAGGTACTGGATCATCCGCGGAAGATAATTGGTGAAGAAGGTAGTGCATGCTTGCGTTTCCTGGCAGAGGTTCAGTGTCGCTCCTGCCAGTGCTCAAACGGGACATCTGCCGGGTACGAGAACCACGCAGGCGGACCCTTGTGAGGTGGTCGGCAATGAAGGTGCAGAAATGTTGTTCACAGTCCCCTTGGCAAATAAGTCAATGATCTCTCTTCCTAATCTGTTGCTGTGTCGGCCAGTATTCTTGTATCAGAGAAATAAGGAGTACAGTCATCGCATGTGCATTGTTGTTCACAGCCGCATCTTCCGGCTGTGAACGACCATTGGGTGATACGAGTCATTTGAAGCCTTTGACGCTTCCAAGTTGTGTTCTCTGAGTCGATGGTTGACGCATCTCCTAGTCCGCTCAATGTACTGACTGCCACAGCTTAGTGGAATTGAATAAACATTTGTTTCTTCGCATTCTACGAACTTTTTGGTATGTTTTACATTGCAGCCTCTGGGACTGTCGCTCCTATTAACCTTTTTCACATTTGTTTAAGGCGGATACGACCGGAAAAAAACAACACTCGTGTCAAACTTGGACGCGATAGATCTTAAACGGTGCGCGGAATCGTGCATGTAGGGAATCACAGGAAAACAACCTTTCTTTTAGGAAACAGCTTGCGGAAGTTGTGGTTTGAGAATGAACCTCTCAAGGGTGGAACGAAGATGGTCAGCAGGAAAGCCTGTTTTTTTCTAACCTCTGCTGCTGCAACTTGAGACTGCTTTCGGAGAAATGCGTTCACGACTTCGAGAATGAGGACTTGTAAAGTGACCATACTATGCCATGCTTAACTTTCTCGGAGTGAGCACTTGTGAAAAGGAGGAATGGCTTCTCTGACCTCCACTGGAAGGCCCAACACAGACATGATGGATGAGGATGTAATCGTGAATCAAAAATTTTGCCATTTTTGCTGTTGCTAAATGAATGATTCCCTGTTCCCGTCCTCGTCCTAGCTGTTTTATACTTTCAAGTTTTGTATCTATTACCAACGCGCTCGTTCTTAATTGTAATTTTGTTTAGCATGTGGCGAAAGCATGCCTGAAGACCGCAGACGCCACCGACACTTCATGACAGCTGGTATAGTGGGAATAAAACTCCATTATATGCCAGTAGGGGTTGGCTTCTCGTAAACAGAGAAGCTCACCCCGAAGCCACTCCTGGTTACAAGTATATCCAGGAAAGGAATGTAACCTTTTTCCTTGCGTTCCACCATGAATTGTATCTATGCATTCATCGAGTTCAGGGTATTTTGAAGAAGGTTCACCTCGCTGGTTTTAATGACGCAGGTGCAGTCGTCAATATAATGCAGGAAAGTTCTGACTTTAGGCTCAAAGATATCGAGAGCCTTGCACTCGATGGCCTTCCTTATGAGATTTGCCTTTCTCCAAAATGAGTATGTGCTGTCCAGACTGAGCTCCAGCATCCTGCAGATCTCGACTACAAGGAGGTAAGTTCTCTCCGAAAGTGCTTCAGCTACAGAGAGGGCAATTTCGGCTGAGAATGCAACTAAGTGCAATGGGGAACGAAGACACCTCGTCAAATGAGACGAGGCTCTCGTCGTCACGTAGCTCTAAGCCAGAAACAAGCTCCATGAATTGACGAGTTTTGTACATACGTTGGAGTCTTTCCGGCAAAGAATGAGAGGGACCTCGATGGGTTCTTGGAGACGACGAGCAAAGGTGACGTCTTAAAGTCTACAATAGGTCGAAGTGTGCAAAAGCCTTTAGTGTCTTAAGAAAAAAGTACCACACCGGGATGGATACATTTTTGCAGAGGAACCCCATGTAAAGGCGGCGGAGGTGCGGGTATTTGTACCATATGACTGGCAATGTTCTGTTGAGTCGTTAGTGCACACTTCTTGTAGGATCTCTTGGCAAGGGACTGTAGGCACGGATGCCAAGGAGCTCAAGCCCCTTTTGGTTGTACTTATATGTGTCCATGTTGAGGATAGCGCTTCCCTGTTCTAGCCACAACAATACGATATTTTGTCTTCCTTGAAGCGACGCAAGGTCTGATTTTCTCTGCCGAAATATTGAGTGGTTTCTGTTGACCTGCCTTAGAGATGACGCCGATGTCTTTCAACCGGGCATGTTTCCGACCAGAAAGGTCCAAGTAACGAAGACCGTCTTCACTGGACGTTATCATAGCTGGGAGGTTGACTTTTAGAGTGGTTCAGGTAGAACTCTGTCCTCTTGCCAGGACCGATGTTTCCGAACGAAACAATTTGCTCGATAAAGCAATGCACACGACCCTTGTGTTGACACCGCCGATGCTGGAGGCTTAGTTGTCCGGCTGAAGTGCAACCCGCTCTTTGCATGCAACAGTTGTTTGGTCGGAGAGCGCTGGGACGCGGCCTCACACGCCAATGTATCCTGTGCCAAGAACAACTTAAGTACTTAGTGTTTCAGCCGCCATCACATAAAGAACAGGCCCATTTTTTTCTAATAATGAACTTGTGGCATTTATGCATCCGGGCAAAGATCAGAAGGCGCTCTGCATAATCAATGATGCTACGTCCTTCGGTGGTGTGGACAATACGCTTCAGGCAGAGGCTGTTGGGGGAAAGCTGAGGTCTCTACAGTTCTTGTTGAACAAAAATAGGACTTGAAGACGGTGACAAAATACGTAATATGTACAAACCGCTTTGCACTCTTACACGTGTCGGGACCATAGGTCGGAATTTCGATTGAACTCACTCACTAACAACACACAACACACAAAGGGAAACATGAATCGTTCTACGGGCTCCCAACCCAACTGCTACGCCTCGGAACTGCACGAAGTCACTAAAGCCCCGTACATCAATACGGGCATGTGAACGACGTGTGTTCTTTCCTTCACTCACCCTGAAACAAGGCACCGAACTGTTCTCAAAGCTTTGGTTAGTGTTTAAAAAAACATTTAGGTAAGAATTCCTATGTTATATCTAATTCTCTATACCAAACCAGGCATAGAGCTGCGGAACGTTTACCTCCAAATGACTTTTAGCCTGGAGCGTGGTGGCGAATATTTGCAGCGATACGCAGCATTTGTTCTCGAATTATCTGATCGGTTAGGTCAGTTTATTTTTGTGTGAAATACAATTTCTTCCTGGATATCTTTAAATGAATAAACCTCATAGGATGGGTAGTGATTTTTAATTGGTTGGTGCCTAGGTAGGATTACCCTTAGTAATTCAGTGTATCCGGTGGGTGCTGCACTTTGTTAGCGTGTGCATGGGAGGGCTTTTATTGAAACGGTTTATGTCACACGTTTGTCACTGTGCTACACTTTATATGCCTCGCGTTAGTACAACACGGATTTAATACCTTCGCGTCGAATTTCCGTGGTCAACAAGAGTGAGAAAGCGCGCTTTCCTTCCCTTTTCCTCGCTCCTCGCGCGCTTACTACACCACCTGTTCCTTTTTCTTCGTACCACATCTCTCTGCTCTGAGCGATTCCTCACGCTGCTTGCTTCTTCTCTTCCCGTTTTCGCGTACTGGGTTCGTAAATCAGTCAGAAGCATTCTCTACTTCCACGCCGGTAATGACCGATTTACAGCACTGACTGATCCGCAGTCGGATTGATCTCGTGACGGCAGCTCTTCGGTTTGTCCGTCTCTTAAGCGCATCTACACAGGAGAGACGACCAGCAGAAGACATCTGAAACGGACCAAAGGTGTTCAGGACCTCATAGTGACGCGAAACTTCGATTCGCTGTGTGTCACTGTAGTCCAATAACGAAATCGACACTTGGCGTTTCGGCCGCGGTTTCACCGGGAACAAAATGGTGTGCCGCTGTAATATACAGAGCGAGATAACACCGTAATCGGCCTGGCGCGAGGCGCGACTATACTTCCTTCACCGTCAAGTTGAGGCTAGATGCTCCGCCTTTAGCGCAAGTTCGCTGGCTTCCGCAATGATAATGATTTGGTCGCGCGAGTCTGCGAGTTCACATTCGTGTAAACAAGGGCAGAGAGCTTGAACCGAAGGCGGAGCTCCTAGTCCCAATTAAGGGTGAACCTAGTATAGCTTTACTAACGCAAGTAATAACACACTCACGCACGAATGCACTGCTTGGGAGGGGGAGAGCAGGTTTTTGCAAAGAAGTGTCGAAATCTTTGGGCTCGTGGAGAGGCGATTGTAGAGCCCCCACGCATTCCCTTCGCACGCACAAAAACCATAATCCAATACAGTACATTACACCTAGATGAAACATCATGCAAGATAAATGACTAATAGACGTGTAAAAGAAGAATGTCGGTGTGCTAAACAAGTTTTGGCAGAAGAATATTGACATTGACACTGAGGGTTGCCGGAACCTGCTTCAATATGGCCGGGAAAGGCATCTGCAGCGTCTTTCACGCGTTGAACCAAGAATTGCGTAATAAAATAAAGAAGCAAGCGCACAAAACACAGTGATGCGCCATCTTTATAGGACTCCTCTAAATGCAAATAAAAAATCGTTCTACTTTTGCCAAACCAAATTCTTTGCAACTCAATCACCCCCAAAACATTCGCGAGTTGAAATGCGCTCGACCACTTCAGTTCTTCCGTCCGTGGACGAGGAGCGGATCACAGGAATGGATGAATCGACAGTCCATTAGGAAACAATCCGCAAACGAAAATCGCAATTTTCTCTGTTGTGTGATTTGGCCATGACCGTGCTTCAATCTCTAGCACACATTGTTGATTTTTTCCTTCAAGATTGCTTAGTGACCACGGACTCACCGACCTACACGTCTTGTGCTTGCCCGTGTACTGAGTGTGGCCGACGCTCTAAACCTTTATGTATAAAATGTTGACAGCCACGGGTTACGTCTTTTCTTCTGAATCATAGAATAATTGCGGGAATGCTTCGAACGTCTGCGTTCGTGTCCGAGTGGTTAAACACGCTCCCAGGGAGAGAAAAAAAACCAGAATAACCGGGTTTCTTCTTTATGTCTTGTTTCAAACACGCGCCCAATGCCTTCGATTATGCTTCATGCGATTCAGGAGTGTCGTCGGGGGGCAGAAGCTCACTCTTGAGACGGATCTATAGAATACCTCTGGGCCGTTTCTTTTCATGTTTTAAAGGGTTTAGTTTTTATAGGTATTGAGGTATAAAGTGGCAAAAATTGGTTTCTGAAAACTTATCTTTTAGATTGTAACTCAATTTACGGCCTGTAAGAAGGCTATAACAACCAAACAAAGATTATATTGAATGATGCGTCAAATTTTTATACTTAAAAGTTTTATCCAAAATGTTACATGCTCTTTTTTTGCAAATTGGCCCAGAAACTTGGAAGCATCGTGAGAAATACTACTACCAATGGCTAGAGGACACTTGAGGTACTAGACGGCGGGCTTAATTTTTTCTAAGGCGTATAATTCAACCGCAGAAATGATCAACTTGCGATTGGCTCTCGCACGTGAAAGTGCACTTTCTGATTTGTGCGCTAAAGCACAAGAAAAGCTGCATGTCGCGGTCTATGATCACGATTTTTAGGAAATCGGGAAGCGTATAATTTTACTTTAAATTTTCTATAATGCTTTAAGCCCGTAAACCATGTTAAAAAGTTATATAAAAAATTTTAGAATACATTTTAAGGATTATTTAATGGTACGCTAACACAAATTGAAGTGTTCGCGCTTCAACGTAATTTTGAATTAGGTATTTTTGCCTTATATGCGCCTATGAAAACACGAATGCCATAATTGAGAAAAGCTAAAGAGTGTTCCCCGTGCGGCGAATAGTATTCATTTACAAAGTAGACCATTGCAAAGTGTGCCGACAGCTACACTACTGGAATTGATGACCTGCGTCATTAGCTGCGTCTCCTCATTTGAAGGAACATTTTCTGTAATAAGGCTTTTTGAACTGACTATTTCTTCACGAAAAGCACCGAAGGAAATGTGCAAGCAGAACACTCCGTTAACTTATGGACCATGTCTTGATTTTGCAAATTCTATTTGGCAGGTCTTAGTTTCGGTATCAGTTGCTCACAAACTTGAACACCTGCTGTTTCCGTAAGTGTGGCTGCCCACATCTTCGTGACTAAGGTTTTTTTAATGTCTTAATATTTTTCTACCCGAAGGTATTTGTGCATTCATTTATACTAGGCATTAGGTAATATTTAAAGGTTTGTACATTTAAATAAGAAAACGTAAAAAAATAAAGATGTAAAATTGTGGTTTAGTTTTTTTTAATTTCCAGATGACTGCTTTACCAGAAATGCCAAAAACAGTTCAATATTTTAGGTTTTGACATCTAAACATGCTTTTGTATTGTACATTAAAAGTTGTGTATGTTTACTGTCAATTAAAGTTACCGTCACGTGGTTGTTGTAGACAACAATCCCCTTAACTACAAAAGTCTCAGTTTCTGAATGTATCTTATTGCAGACTATAGATATCACTCGTTGATATTCAACACAAATACGAACAAAATGATAAACAATTATCTCACAATTGCAACTTCATATGGGTTTACATTTTTTTCAAAAACACTCGGTCCCGTCATAGCGCATTTATTGTTCGACACAAGGTTGGTCTCTAGGTGCGTCCGAATTATAATTCCATCCACGTGGAAGGAGCTGCAAGAAAAAATAGCTTTTAATATATGTGCAAACCAACGGCACTCACGCTAAACTCCATTTCACCATAGCTCATAAAACAATCGACGCTACAAGCTGCTAGGACCAGTCAGACAATCTCAAAATCACAATGATGTGGTCTTTCTTACGTTCCTGTACAAGCTCTATTATCGCTGAACCAATCATGAACAGATAAGCTATATTGACTACCGTTTTTCACTCAGCCTGGTCGTTCCCATTACGTCGTAGCGTTGTATGAATATAGACTTAAACAGAAGGCGAAATATGGTAAAAGCCAAAGATGGGAGCGGACAAAAAGAGGATCAATGGCATTATGATAAATGCGCGAGTTCGGATTAGGGCGATAATGTGTTGGTGGCATATTCCTGTAACATATAACAGAAGGCTAGGTTAAGTAAGCCAGGTGCAAAACAGTTTATGATCACCTGTAGTAATTTATGCCTACATATTATACAGTTGAATATGTTTGCTTAACGCATATTTTTGTAATGGATATAATAAAGCTGTGTGTACTACGTAAGCTTTGGTGAACGGTATTCTAAGGTCATTTGAGATATTTTCATCCGTACACATTATGCAAACAGTTTGACTTAGTTGTGAACTGGTTCGATTATTTCACTCATTCGTTTTAGCGACATCATTTTTAAAATGCTGTTTGATATCCACTGATTTGTATGCAACATACATATATTTCAAGGATACTTTGACACGCATTTTTTCAAACACCATATCCTGTTCTGGCAGCATGCAAAAATTTTTGTTTTTAAGGAATATCTCTTTACTTTCACACTCTCTGAAATGAAAATCAACTAAAAGCATTCGGCTCAACGTAGCGCTAAGTTGAAGGAACTAGAGATCCATTTTCAGACATTGCGACAAAAATCGTCGAATACTAAGTTGTCGAAGGGATGTTACCATATCCATAGTATACCTTTAATAAATTTCAACAACATGTCTTCAAAGTAGGCAATGCAACAAACGCAAGTGGTTTTTCTTGCTTCGTGTTTAACTTGCATTATAGCAAAACAAATATGTAGTTTTCTATAAAAAATATTGTAAATATAAATCATTAAGCTTTGTAACAAAATCCACAGTATTCGGCACACGAAAAATAACGAGACTTGACCTGAACTAGATTGCAACAGCAATAGAGCTGCGAATACTACATACCAACCATAGTTCTAAGAATATTTTCCCATGTGCCGTCATTAGTGCTCGAGCATATTATGCGTGCACACTTGCATTATCAGGCAACAAACACCCAGGTTTTATGCTATATAACTTCTCGCTAGGCTGTAGAGTAGAACGTTAAATAAATTGTTAAAACAAATTAAATGAAGATAAACTAGTGGATATTCAAGGAACGCGTGCGCATGACCTTGGGAAACGCCAATCACGTCCCCTTTGGGAAACGATAAAGCTGTTCTCTTCACTTTTCTGTTATGGCATTCTCATTTGACATTCGCTTTTTCATCCTCTATTTCTCGATGCCCATTGTTGGTTTCGTTATAGGGTCAGAGTTAGCGTTTCCCAAAGGGGAACTTAGGTGGCTTTTCCCACGGGTCATACTTAGATCTTCCTTTAATGTTTTCCCTGCAAAGTGGGCTGGCCGACCCCGCTTCAAACGCGCCAATGTCGCACGCAGACCCGCGTCACCTCGCCGCTTCTTACGACGCATTTGATCCAGCCGAGATACGCGCTGTTTCCGCTCGTCTGTCTTGTTCGCCCGCATGGCACGCTCATCAGCGGCATCCGCTGCCTGAATCTACTCTACACTGTTCACCGGTTTCCAGCGTTCGCTTTGGCTTCCGCCCCTTGACTTTGCCTCCAAACCGTTTTTGTCCTTCACTACTCTCGTTCGCTTTACGCTGCGCGGTTCCCTTTCCACTGTTTGTCCGCAGATGGACGTAATAAGCATTTTGCCGTCGGGCAAGTACTAAGCGTAAACCAATTATAACAACGATAAAGGAGGAAATCAACGATCAAACTACCCACCTTGTACACATTTTGGACTTCCCAAGCATCTAACTCTTCACGGCATGTTATTCATTAACCCTTCATTCAAAAAAGCTATAAATTAAAAATCGAAAGAAGGTTACGCCACAATCAACATTAAGATAATTTGTCTTTCCAGTGGGGTTACGGTCCATGTATAACCTGCGCGAAACTCAGTGAATTTAGAAAGCAATACTTTGCACGTTTCCCCAGTGAAAACCCGTCTACGCCAGGAATTGTAAAGCGTCGTGATGTACCTTTCACAAATATTCTAGGGTGTGAGATGTTTTTCGATAGTTTTCAAAGGGGCCTTGCGCATCCTTTAAGAACTCTGAAAGGATTTAGGAGACCCGTCATAGTTTTTTAGAGGCCCTTGGGGACTGTCACAATCCTTTTCGTGACGACATAGCGCCTATAAACATAGTTTTAACTGGTCTGTGGGATCGATCACATGACCCTTCGTGCTATTTTTATAGGGAAAGCTGCTTCCCAATCGCATCTTGCGGCACCAGGATTACGAGATGGAATGTCCAACGAGCCTGAATGTCCAACGAGACGGAAGATCCAATGATGGATATTCAGGCACGTTGGACATTCAGGCGCGTTGGACATTCCGTCTCGGTTGGACCTTCCGTCTCGTTGGACATTCAGGCTCGTTGGACATTCCGTCTCGGTTGGATCTTTCGTCTCGATGGACATTCAGGCTCGTTGTACATTCCGTCTCGATTGGATCTTTCGTCTCGTTGGACACTCAGGCACGTTGGACATTCCGTCTCGCCTGTCACGTGCTAGAATAATTTGTCTTGTTAAATATACAGATTTGTGTGTATATTTAATCCGCGTTCCTGCAGGCATTGCCGTATTTTCGTCATACTAAAATGTCGTGCCACTGAAGCCGACGTCGACGGACCGACAAAAAAACATAGAGCAGACACAAAAATTTTAATTTTATTTATAGGAACGCATGATGCTTAGTTAGCTGAGTGCCGATGCGCAGCTATGTAGCCATCGGTTAAAGGTGTCGATGGTACGACGCCAAACACTCCTTTGATGTTGACAGTTCAAATGTTTCGATTTCATAGGTCAGCCAGTTTGAAATATATACTAGGGATGCGGTGTCCGAGTGGTCTAGTGCATCGCAACTGGAGGACGTCTATGAAAGCCGCACTTCAGATTCAAGGAATTTGCTAGTTCAGTCCTCATCCCTGCCCGTTTCGATCTAGATGAGCTACGTACGCAGACCCGCATTGTAAGCACATGACCGCCCGCCAGCGTCACTGACTATGCGCAGAGTCAATATTTAAATTTTTGAAAGGAGTTTTCGGAGCTGTTGGTGCGAGGCATCAGCAGTTTGTGCAAGCGTAATTTCCCACTAATAAAAAAAAGATAGATATATCTTTTTTGTTCTTCAATAAAGTCTACATCTAACCGCCTATAAATGCACAGGTGTGGTTGGGGGTGGAACCCGACAACTCATGAGTAAATGCAAAACAATTGTGTAAATTCGATATTTTTTTCGTTTGTTTTTGGAACAGATAACTACTCACTGTACACTGCAGTTGTCAGTAGTTTACATACGCATGCATTCCCTGCCAGTAGGTTTGTATGTCACAAACAAGGGCGATAATACTGGTATCACGCAATACTTTCATGTGACATGCATAATGGTTTTCAGAAGCCCATGTAATTTAACTGGCTTCTGGAAGCACTCCGAAGCTCGCGATCCTGTCGAGGTAGTTGATGACGTCTTGGTACGTGGGAGCTTAACTACTGATAAAGGACGCGAATGCACCCATCTCGGCGTGCAGCAGAAGGTTCACACCCGGATGCACCAATAGTCTGCATCCTGTGCGAATATAACAATAGATCGTTCCAGGTGGCTTTCTATTCTTGTAGGGGAAGCGTATTGCACCACGAATCCGGCCATTTCGTCGAAATTCTATTGGCCACTGGACAACTGGAAGAACGACGATTCGTCGAATAGGGCAATTTGCCCTAGGCCGATTCGCAGAATGAAGAATGAGGCGAAAATGTCCGTTCGTCGAACCGTCAAAAAGAGTTGATTAGGGTAGGATGTGTAGATAGCCCGGGGCAGTGAAGATCAACAATAAAACCCTCCTTCAAAAAGAAAAAAAAAGAAAGGGTGACAAATGCAGCTCTCAGAATTTCCAAGGGCCCGATATTGAATCGTACACGGGTCCTTCTACGTGAACATGTTTACTCGCGACTCTAGCATTATGGAATTTGGGAAGACCGAGCGAGGCGCTGACCTTCTGATCCTGTGGTCATATGTGCACTTGTAATTTGCGCGTATGAATAAATCGCGGTCGCACTGTCGCAGCGGATCTGCGATAGAGTTACAACCAGTTGGAACCCGATTGCAGCCTCGGCATTCTGCTTGGGCGCGTATCGGTGTGATGGCTGCATGCCACGTGACCAGAAAAGGCAGTGCGGAAACGACGGAAGCCAATCCTAAAAAAATAGTATTAATTATTAAAATTACCTACTTGTTGCTTAACACATGTTTCACAGCGACAGCAATCGCTTTGGTTGCCGAAGCATGCGAAACTAATCGTCGCGATCAGCATCAGTGTGCCGAATCCTCCGGACAAAAGCTCACCACTTTGGGATATCACCTGCACCAAGGCACAATCCCCACTTTAGGATATCACCTGCATAATCACTGATTTTGATATGAGGATCAAATTCTTGTTTCTGGGGACCGAAAAATCCAATCAGAAATGTCTAAAACTTTCACCTTCGTTATGTAAAAAAAAAATTACAATTTAGTGTATTTACTTATACTACATCGACTTGACGTAACAATAATACTGACAATTTGATTAGGCGTTTTTCCCCCATGCGGGGTACATCATCTTTGCGCGACCAGCGACACCAATGAGGAAATTACAGCAACCCGTACAATACGGAAAGAAAACTGTGGCTGGGGTATGAACGATTAACGATTCTAAGAACTCTCGTGGACCTCACATTTGTTTCCGCGCCAGAGTTACGACCTTCTAAAAAGTAAACGCGTGACCGATTGTCAATGGTCAACGAGTTCGGTCTTGTAGCATGTGTGACCGTTGCCACGTCATTTTTTTAATTATAGAAATTATTTTTATATTTAGATATATTAAACCAACAATAAATTTATTGTTTTTTTATGAAGTCTACAAAACACAGGAGCATAATTTTAATTTTATTTGGGGGACTTCACAGAGGCAACGTCAGCGAGACAAGCTCAGCGGCACACCAATATAGCCGTGCATCGAAAAGCCTGTTACTGAAAAGGCCGGTGCCGAAACGACCATATAGCGAAACAACCGCGTACCGAGATCTCCACACCGAAACGTCCGGTTCCCCATTTCATTGAACGCATTTATCATCGCCGTCACTATCAGTAATCCTACTATTCGAAAAAAGAAATATCTTCTAAATTCTATGCAAGGTTCATTCCATATCCGTTGGATATTCAGACTCGTTGGACATTCAGGCTCGTTGGACATTGCGTCTCGGTTGGATCTTTCGTCTCGTTGGACATTCAGGCACGTTGGACATTCCGTCTCGATTGGACCTTTCGTCTCGTTGGACATTCAGGCTCGATGGACATTCAGGCTCGATTGGATCTTTCGTCTCGTTGGACATTCCGTCTCGCCTGTCATGTGACCGATTGGACATTCAGGCTCGTTGGACATTCAGTCTCGTTGGACATTCAGGCCATAAGCGCGGCCCCAGGGAGTGTTCAAATTTAAGTAAAAGCGCCCCTGTCTCAATCCTGCAGTCGCTTATGGCCTTAATGTCCAACGAGACTGAATGTCCAAGGAGCCTAAATGTCCAATCGGTCACGTGACAGGCGAGACGGAAGGTACAACAAGACGAAAGATCCAATCGAGACGGAAGGTCCATCGAGTCTGAATGTCCAACGAAACGAAAGGTCCAATTGCGATGTAAAGTTCTACGTGCCTGAATGTCCAACGAGACGAAAGATCCAACCGAGATGAAATGTCCAACGAGCCTGAATATCCAACGGATATGTAATGAACCTTGCATAGAATTAAGAAGCTATCGTTATTCGAATAGTAGGATTACTGATAGTTACGGCGGGGAGAGATGCATTCGATGGAAGGGGGGACCGGGCGTTTCGGTGCGGAGATATCGGTACGCGGTCGTGTCGGTACGTGGTTGTTTACGTACCGGGCTTTTCAGTGCCGGGCTTTTCGATGCACGTATGTTTTGGTGTGCCCGTGAGCTTGTCCCGCGGACGTTGCCTCTGAGCCACTAACGTTGCCTCTGTGAAGTCCCCCAAATAAAATTAAAATTATACTCATGCATTTTGTAGACTTCATAACCCCCCCCCCCCCCTCAAAATATATTTATTGTTCGTTTTATATTCCTAAATATGAAGATAATTCCTATAATTATAAAAATGACATGGAAAAGGTACACATGCACCGAGATCAAACACCAAGATCAAACACCGAACTCGTTGACCGTTGATAATTGATAACGCGTAACGCAACACCGAGGCATCACGAGAAAGCGTTACGTCAACGCGTTACGTGACACCGCCGCGTCATGAAAAAGCTTTACGCCGACGCGTCATAAAAAGCGTTACGCGATGCCGACGTGTCACGAAAAAGCGTTATGCCGACGTGTTATGGTTTCGCCTACGGCGACGCCGACGCGTTCCCAAAAGCGTTGTGCCGACGCCGACGCGTCACAAAAAAGCGTTACCTCGACGCGTTACGTGTTACGCCGACGGCGACCGTAACGGTAGCCGTAACGCGTCGGCGTGACGCGTCGCCGTCGGCGTAACCGCACGGTGCATTATGGGAAACGTGCCATAATTCACCGCGTTGAAGCACCCGTTGAAGTTATGGGACGTCTCCCATAATGCACCAATCAGAAGGGAGGAGGATGTAGGAGGAGGTGGTGGGACGAGGAGGAGAAAGAGGTAGGAGGAAGAGGGCTCCCCTAAAGCTTTCCCGCCTCCCCGCTACCTACGTTACTGGTGTATTGTCGGCTGTACGGGATCTTGAAAATCTCAAAACAACCCGCTTTTACAAACAATTTTTAAGCAAAAAATAAAAACTTAAAACAAATATTCAATGATTAATTAAGCAATTGCATGTCCTCACAAAAAAAATCAACTTAAATTAAGATGTCGAACACCCTGTTTTTGTGTTTTCTTTTGCACATAAGTTGATGTAGATTTCAATCAGCAAACAAAGGTAATCATGGAACATATAACAGGAGAAGAAGCGTGGACATTATGGCTGTGTTCCAAATCTTACCCAAATTACCCCTACTCTAGTTCACTGTACCCAAATTGATCCGAGTTACTACTGCGGATCGTATCACGTGACAGCACAGATTGAAAAACGGTGGACGCGGGAAGGTTTTAGAACGCCAAGGGTACAAAACCCTCAGCCTGGAGTAAGGTCGAGTAAATTTTGGAACACGGCCTATGTCTGCTCGCCCCAAAAATTGTCTTCAAACTGCGTAGAGAAAATGATAACTCCATTAATGATTACGGTAGTGAAACTGGCTGCCGAAATATAAACTGCAATAGTGTGGGTCGAAACGAAACTATATGTACGGTGGAAAATCGCCGAAAAATACACGAACAGAGAGAAAGACAGCAGGACAGGCGCACTCTCAACTAAAGTTTATTTGAAAAGTACACACATGTATAGTTGGCAGGCATACTAATCGTCACTCATCTGAAACTAGCCCCCGTTTCAAAACTCATATTTAGCCATGGTTCAGTCGTATTTCAATCCATTGCTTCGTTCCAATCCAAAGCCACAAGCATCTTCCGGATTCTTGTCCGTCCGTGCAGACCAACCAGGTATAGGGGCTTAGAGTGATAAACCGGAAGTTCGGAAGTGGCACCCCCCGGTTGCCGCCATGTTGTACGCAAAAGTGACCCCTCGTCACGTCACCTGACAAGAGCAGTGACGTCATCGGTAAGATGGCAGCGCCCAGAGCTGGCGGATCCGAGTTTGTTCGGTGCGCGGTAGCCGTGATGTGCAGCTGCTTTCCGACGACTTCGGGCTTTTTCGTGCTCGCTGACGCAGGTATAATGTGAAAACATGAAGGAATGAGACTTTATACCCTTTTTGCGCAAGATCGCTCTTGATCATCTGGATATTAACGCCTGTGAGACAGCATCAGCCGTATCGCCGTACCGGTGCTCGGATTCCCGGATGTGTTCGAGGATCGATAGAACTTCAAGTGCTTTCAGCATGAAATTTTCGCATTCTCTTAGCTTTGTTTGAACGTTGAAATGTCTGAGAATCGACGCGAAATGTATGCGTCGCGTTAGGGCATAGGGGAAGTTGTTTCAGCCCTAGGTAACTGCATAATCACAGCCAACTTTTAGCGAGGAAGCTCCTGCGATCTTTACGTTTTGTACTTATCAACAATTTTACGATATAACTTCTAGCATAAAATATTCGCATTTTTCTAGCTTCGTTTGAACGTCTGAGAATCGAAGCGAAAGGTATACGTCGCGTTAGGGCCTAGGGGAAGTTGTTTCAGCCCTGCGTCACAGAATAACCATAAAAAATTTTGGCGTGGAAGCTCCTGCGATTTTAAACCTTTCGTGCTAATCGACGACTCTACATTCGATCGCTTTTCTTCCTTTTTTGTGAGTGCGAAGTGCACACTTATTTTCAGCTGCGAGGATGACGTTTTATTGAGTGTGGGGATGAATAAATCGTTGCAGGCACCTGCTTCAAAGCTATTCGACTTGCTATAAGAACAACCGTTTTGGTGTACGCATAGATTAACTGCACATTGTTTTCTTTCGTAGGATTTATTGCAGCAATACTTTTTTCATCAAGAGTGCATTGTATTAGTCGGTCAATTATTTACTTGTTCTAATTACCTGGACAAGGTTATTCATATTTGTGTTCATCCCTTGCCCGAAGAGCAATCTTGTTGAAAACTGTTGACTACCACTCCGTTCGGTCTCTTCAATAGACTTTTTTCGAAAGTGTGGGCTGCCTACACTTCGTGTCACCGTAACTTGGAAAAGGGCGACTGCCACAGCCCCCTCGAGCCAATCAGAGACGGAGTGAAGGTGTGTGACAAATCTGTGCAGACAAGCACTCTAATGATATGTTGTCATGTGCCTCTCTCCAACGTGCATATTGGCTCACCGAGACTGTAGCCTTTGCCGTTTCCCAAATTGTGATGGAACGAATTACAGTAGCTACTACTCTAATTGCCCAAGGCCCTCATACTTTGGGCATTTGTTCAACAAGAGTGTTATGTCCGCCATCACTGTGAACTCGGCTGAGCGCCTATTGGACTCGAATGCTGCATTAGCGTTCCACGTGAACTGGGGCCCATTCGTGTGCTTTACGCCGAAAAAAATGGCGACAGTCGTGTTGCTTGATGGGGTTTTGCAAAGGGTCTATTTTGTCATACGTATAGGAAGTGTCCTGCTATAAAGCAATGCATCAACACATACTATTAAACTAGATGCTCAGAGGTGTGTTTGTTTTTACAATTAACAAGCTACAGCAGTGTGCTTTAATGTTATCATCTGTGTAGTTTTAAGTATCCTCTCTGGAATGCCTACAAAGGCCTCTGGAGGGAATAAATTAATAAATAACATTTTCACATCACTGGAGTTGGTTTTCGGATGTGCCACATGTTCAGGAGACGTGGAACGAGTGCAGCCCAATGCAACCAGTCTGCCAGTCTGGTATATCTCATTAATTAATATTGAGGGCTCAGAGATGCGAGTGTCCTCAAAAGGTCCAGCACGCACGGTAAACACAATTCTTTGTGTATAGACTGTGAAAGCGTAAAGGCGAGCGCAAATATGTTTGTTTGGTTAGTGTATCAAATATGTTTATTTCCACTTGATTACATAATTATTGGTTCTTTGCAAATGGTTCCATAACGAGTTCTTTCTGCAACAGTCTTGTGTCAGGTGTTCAGTCGTAGTACCTGTGGTCTTTGTTCTCGGATGACGCCCCTGGCACGTCGGTGTTCAGTTTGGTCAAGTGGCAACTTTGACCGATTGATGCCGTCTTGTAGTCATACGTCATGTGCGGCCACTGGCATCTGATGCACTGAAGCTGCAGGGCTGGCTTCTAATCCGCAAATTTTCCTGGTAGTTTTCTGCATCAATGCAGCAAGCTCGGGCATATATGAATGCTTCGGCGTTGGGGTGTCTCGTTGAATTGGCATTGAATAGTAACGGGTAGCAGGTGGCGGTCGTCGTGACTTTGTAGCATAAGTCGCCCTCGGTTCGTCAGATGCCGCTTCGCTCGAAGAAGTCTCCAGTTGAATTGCCTGTCCAACTTGTTCCGAAACAATCTCGGCAATCAAAATAAAAGCAGGGCAACTGATGGCAGGAAGCAGCTTCCTGATCTCCTCCCGGAAAACGTTGTGGATGATGTCGCGGATGCCTGGGAGGCTGGCGTCGAAGTTGCAGCTGGACGACTCGAGTATCGAGGCGCTGGGGAGTTGTTGATATTGACAGGCTCGGGCCTGCAGTGTACACTCAATGTTGGAAGCCTCGGTGATATGAACCCTTCGACTGTTGTCGTGGAGTTGCGGACAAAGCTGCCGAAGGTGTTGTCCCTCACATGAGGGACATGGGATTCTTAGCTTCTTGTCTTCTGCAGCATCAGGGTTGGCGTGGGTGCTCGATCAGGCGCAAAACATCCTCCACAAAGGCGGTGATGCTCTCGTTGGGGCCGTGTCCTGGAGAGAATCAGGAATTCGACTCTCTCTCGTCAATGTTGGCTGATGAACGTGCACTTCAGCTCGATCTTGCAAACTTTTCACGACGTTAAGGAGGATTCGTGGTTCTCAAACCAGTGCCTGGCAGTTTCTTCCATGAGAAGTATAGGTTCTGCAGGAGCTGGTTGTCCGTCTACCGACTCTGGCGGGCGACACGGTCATAAATTTCAATCCAGTTCTCGACGTCTTCATACACCTTGCGTGAAAGGGCATCAGAGTGCGAGGTGCGACGGGCATGCAAACGATGGTGGGAGCGGACGCGGTTTGCTGCTACAGGTTTGTCATTGTTGGCTTAGTCAGCTTCGGTTTTTCTGGCAAAAGACCGAATTCCGGTGGTTCTTGCTGGTATAGCAGCGACTGGCTCGGATATTCAGATTCTTCGTGGTGTATTTCCGAGGTTCGTTCTCGTGGTACTCGCTCGTCTTGCGGTTTTTCTGCCGGGCTCGGGATAGGACTTGGTTCCCGGCTCGCGGGGGGTTTAAGACGCGGGATAATCCACCACCCGTGTCTTGTTATCGGGCAACTCGGCTGAGGAGCCGCCAGGGTCGACACAGAGTGAAGGGCTATGGGTAAAGTGCGCAGCACCTCCACCAGAACATACGATGACAGCTGAGCATGGCCTGGAACTTTCCAGAATAGTAAATATTGATAGAAAATAGGACTGGAGCAAGCATCCGTGACAATATAACAAAACAGACAGAAAAGAGTCTATCCTGACCACTAAAGAAAGTGCACGTACTGCTTTAGTCGCATTCTGTCCGAATAAATCGTCTCCTTCGGGGTTTAGCGACTGCTGTGGACGAGCTGAACTGAAATGGGTGTGGTACCACTTTTCTCGTAATGAGCCGCTGCAGACTGTCGTCGCAAAGCGGCGTGAACGGATGGACTGGGTAGGTTACACGCGCGATGAAATGTCCATACAGCTTGCAATTCGCGTAACAAGTGTTGATAAAACTTTTGTATCGACGAAATGCGCGACAAGCCAGCGGAATCAATACCAACTGCAACACCTGTGCTCCGTGAAAGTGCACGTCTACGCCAGAACAATTTAGGAAGCAGCATAGCACCACCTAAACCACGGCACAGGAACTACCAGGTTGAAGGCAGCTCTTCGGTGCGCCGCGCACCTGTGCTCCGTGAAAGTACACGTCTACGCCGGAACAATTTGGGAAGCAGCAGAGTATCATTTAGCACGGCACGGGAACTACGAGCTTCAAAGCAGCTCTCCGGTGCACCGCACAACCAAAGTGAGCCTTCGGTCATTTGAACGAAGCGGCACCACGATTGCACACAGCCAAGCACGACTCACGCAATTTCCGTCGCTAAACTGTGTATCCAGATGCATTGCACACGCTTCACTGCAGACGCCGAAGATTCCGATGGTCAACGAGAGCACAGAAACGTCGCCTTAAAATTTATCCTAGCGGTATATATCCGAATCAATCCGAGGTCCGAGCAACGTAGGGCCGATTGTCTCTTTCGTGGCAATATCCCCGTCGGTCACCAGCGAAATGCACACCGTTCCTCCTATCTGTTCACGTTATACCTACGTCAGACGCCACGCTGAACTCTGAAGCCGCTTTCGACCGGCCTCATATGACGGCTTCCGCGTCTGAAATCAACTCGCCGAGACGAACGACAACGAACAAAGCATCCGACAAGCTCCGGCCAATGCTCCGGCCCAGCTGGGGCCAGCCGCTGCATGGGCGCTGCCATCTTTCCTGTGACGTCACGTATTTGGTTTGGTGACGTGACGAGGGGTCAAATTTGCGTACAATGGCAGCGCCCTTATGGGGGTCACTTTCGAGTGCAGACCGGAACCCCGGTTTATCGCTCTAAGCCCCTCTACCTCGTTGGTGCAGACAAAGGCCTGTCTCAACGTGCGTGGGTGAAGTCCTACTTGAGGAAAGATTTGTCAATTTCATTTTCATAACGCATTCCCGAAGTGTATTACGGTGGTAACGTGAGATACGATGTTCTTCCGAACATCGTATTTCACGTTACCACCGTAATTCGGGTGATATTTGTCTTTTTTCGACGCTTGAGCGGTCACCGCGATTTCGTGTCGCTGGCCCGAGGCGGTGTCGCGTAAACGATTGCTATCACTTGTCGAGGCTGTTCGTTGAAACCTTGAGTAAATGCTAGCCGTTATCTTGAGAATCCCGTGAATGTTCTGCGATACCGGAGCACTGCAGGGACGCTGATCAGATTGTTTCTAAAGTTCGCGTTGCTGTCGGCCGCGTTAATCTGATCTGTGCTGTCAAAGGCTTAGATATGGATCTTAACGCCTTGGATGTGTTCGGGACGGCGACATGCGTGAAGAATAGGATGGTTTTACTTTGACCTGTCGTCTCGTCCTTTCTCACGTTAGCGGCACCGTATCTCTCTCTAGCGCAAACAGGCTGTTTGCGCTGCATCCAGCGGGATGGCACGGTTTGGGTGCTGGCGTTTGGCGGGTTGCGGTGGGTTTATAGAACACACTCCTTGCTGGGCGTCGTAGCGCTCGCGTACGGCATTTGCTTCGCGCCGGCCTGCCGTGCGTGTCGTCGGTGATGAGGCGCGCGGGCCTAGAGTTGCTTAAAAGTGTTGACAGGACCCGGTTAAGCTCGTCGTTTCTGTTGTTTTCTCCCTGACGTGCCCCTGCATATATGTCTAGCCTTGCGAGCCATCCAGAGTACTACTACTGTCGCTAATAAAGATTATTATTGTTTGCCTGAGTGGTGTTTTAATTTACCCCGGTCATATTCGTGACTTCTAGAACCCGGAGGTGCCCACATAGTTTACATGGCTGAGGAAAGAGGTTAAATGATTTGATAAAAATGCTCTGATCTGGTGTAGAATGTGTAGTGGTACGAAGGTTGCAGTGGAAAATCGCACACCTGGCAGGTGCTGTCGCTTGTATATTGGAGAGGTTGCATTGTAAACTCGCACATCTGACAGGCGCTCTCGCTTGTACAGTGCAGACACATTCATATCAAGGAGATCCAGCTGTGAAGGCTCCCTACTTCAGCTTTTGTATACCTCAGCTTCTGTTAATGTTGAATGGAGTCTCTTAAAACATTTTTGGAACCATGACCGATACCCAATGCTGGGTACACATTTAGTCTAAAGGCTGGTCCACACTGTTGCTACCGGCTAGGACGGAGTCCGACAAAACCAGTCTTTAAGGCTCTTGTGACAGCTTATGACCATGCTTTGCTCAGCAATGTTAGTCGTAAGCCACTTAAAACCCTGTTGTCAACTTGGTCATAGACGGTTGCAACAGCGTGAACCAGCTTTAAAACCTCGTAGGTGCATGTAATCAACAGTAGCTTCAGGATAAACTTGCGCATTGTACTACCTTAAAGTATTTTGACCACATCTCCGGTGTTGATTTTTGATTTGTATCCCAGCACTACAGAACACGTCAGAAGGCTTGTTGATTGCCGTGCATGTGCCCATAAAGCGAGCTGTGCTATTTCCAGGTGGTGTTTATTTGTTTTGAAGTTCCTGGGATTTTTTAAAGTACCAGTAGGTATCTAAGCTCCACATGCACACTGTTCTTAATACAATTACTTCATGCAGAAGTTAATTTTTCTTATTTGGTTGAGTTTAATGGTGGTGTCATCATGGTCTTTGCACTGTCGACAACAAGAGAAGCGTGATGTTGCACTTGTTCTTTTGTTGATCTGTGAAGCAAGTTCTGGTTTCTTTCTTGTTCCAAAATGTCAGTCGGAGTCTTATTCATGATGTTGCAGGAAGTCTCTGTGATGACGAAAATACTGCAGATGACTAGAAGGTGCTGATGAGCTACCGGTCCGGATAGCAGCCATCAACTCGGCAAGGGTCTGCAGGCGTGTCAGCCCCACCCGTTTCACTACTGCCATTCAAGACAGGATGCTTTGTAAAAGGTGAAACAGGGCCCATGCACTGCTTCCGTAGGGCCCTGCTGAATTTATCTGACATTTTGTTTTTTTCCAAACAGAAAACAACATTACACACTGTAAAATACCGAACAAACGCCCACTCTAAATTGGAGATAATCATTGAGAGCTAGGGGTGGGCACTTGGTAGGTACGATAGTTGGTAGGTATCCATGATCAGGTGGTCTCTTGATTGGTCTGAGCCACGGAATTACGATTAGCTGCTGTTTGCGGAGCTAGTTAATTGCGCAAACACAAGAAAAACAAGGTGTGAATGTTTTTTTTTTTTTTTACAGAGAAGCATTCTAAAATACTCGATTAGCATTGGCTTGTGTTTGTTACTAAAGCCTTCAATTCACTTTTCTGAGTTAGAACAAAACAGCAACCTGCCTTTTCTTGGACACAACTTTCTGTGGCAATGAAAAAGAAAGCTAGGGAGGGGGAGGCAGGCAGTGCTAATGGCTCTGTGTTAGCGCGCCCCATAGTTCTGAACTGTTTTTGGTCTCGGTTTCAGTTTGAGTTTTTGCGTGTCAACCACGCAGTCGCTAGAGTGCATCTTTTTTGTACGAGGATTGCAGTTGAGAGAGTTGAATTGGGATTGCCAAGCATGCAGGCACATTCACATCTCTTTATTCTCGGGTTAACCTGCAGTGCCCGAAGGCATTATTGCAGGGGGGAGGGAGGTACATAGTCAGTCGTGAAGGTAGAAACACACCCGTGCATATGTACCAAGAAAAACACGAAACGCAAGTACACAGACAAACACACTCAAAAACAAAACAGAGCCCAGAATAAGATAAAAGTCACATTGGTTGCTCACATTCTAGGTACCTACAAACGTTCCATGTTTTTGGACGTAAGCCAACACTTTGACTGAAGCACTCAGTCAGACTTTCAAGGTATATTTTAGCATGGTCAATCTCCTAAAATTTTAGTTGTCTTGCAACTGATGCAGAGGGGTCAGCGTCGATTCAGGAAATGCTGCAAATTTCATCATCGTAGACAAGCGCCGAAAAATTAGACAGGGACAAGAAGTTGACGTAAACACTGGCGAACTCGCAACTAACATTTAATGAGAAAACATTCACTTATATAGCCGTGAAAAACGTCGTCAGTACTACAACCGGTGTAGCCCTCTATTATGAAATTCATAATCTTTTGCTGATAAGGTTATGGACCTGTCACTTGTACACCTGGTGCCTTTGGCTTTAATCTTAAATGCCTCGTGTAGCTCTCTAGATACTTTATCTGGGGTTCTGGCCAAACAAATTGTGTCGTCAAATGACTGGAAGCAAAGGCAGCGGCTGCAGTGCCTTGCCAAATGTCCTGATGGGGGTTGCTCGTGTTGCCGCGTTATGTTCGTGGGCGCAATCGTTAAAACATTAACCTGTCAGACCAATGTATACAGAACCGTATGTCATTGGGATTTCGTACACAACTCCGGTCGCGCATTCAGTGCATTTTTTGTGATGTTTTGTTTTGCATTTTTCTTTTGCAAGGGCAAAGTTAGCGGCTGCAGCGTCCATGCACTGCAGCCGCTGCACTTGCTCCCGTCATTTGATGACACCACATTTTTCGCCAGATCCGCAGATAAAGTATCTAGAAAGCCACACGAGGCGTTTGAGATGGAACCCAAAGGCACGAAATGTAAAACTGACACATCCATAACTTTATAGGCTAAAGAATATGAATTTCTCGATAGAGGGCTACACCGGTTGTAGTCAGGACTGACGTTTTTCACGGCTATTTAAGAGATTATTTTTCCAATAAATGTTAGTTGCAAGTGTGCAAGTGTTTACGTCAACTTCTTGACCCTGTCTATTTTCTCAGCGCTTGTCACGATCATGAACCAACTCGCCCGAATTGCAACATTAATGAAATTCATCAGCACTGCAGTGTTTTGAGGTCATTTATACGTCTTCTGGTGCTGAAAAATCATCGTACGGGCGTGATTTACCAAACTAGAAGCGCGCACACACCACGGTGCAAAGTCAGATTTCATTTGGATTGTATTCAGTTACGGCTAACTCTTGGGGGGAGGGGGGGAGGGGTTCGGTGGCACACCAGAGCTCAGAACACGTGTGGTTAAAGGTTGCGCTGAAGAAACCAGAGGTCCTGGGCATTATCCCCTCCCCTGCTCGCTAATCAACCGGTATAGGGAAACAACTGGGAGTCCCGGTTCCCACTGCCCCACTTGTCGTATATTATTGCGCACCACATGCTCAGTTGGATTTGACATTTATTGGTTGCCGAACTCCGTAAAAATCCTACACGGCAAACGATGGGATAGCTCACAGAGTGTACCGACAATACACAACACCGATAATGCCCAAGATGCACATAATAAAGACGCCAAAAGAGCTAAAAAGGAAATGCTGTAAGATTGCTACATCCGTGCTAATGTTATGCTAACATTTTAAAATCAAAGCTGATCGGAACTATTTTATATATTTTTAATTGGTTAAGTTACACCCAGGAAATTATTATGTTTGATCTATATTCAGCTGTGCAGTGAAACGGCGTGCTTTGGCTTTCTGGCTTTGGCTCCGTTGCCACGCAGAGTTGTTTTTAAATATATCACTTTCTAGCTCTTTTCGATTATCTGCCCATCAACCTCCTCTTTCGTTTGCCGCTCTACCGGTTCTATCCCCATGCTCCCTGCCAATCGTGGAGATAACCGCCCATGGCGAGAGGCTCATGGTGTCTCCTACATGTATATTTTTTTAGCTTGCTTAATATAGGGGTGTAGGCGTTTAATATCTCCTTTGATGAGTTGAAATGTTCCAAAAGTGGGGGTTGAGCGCTTACTCCGACACTGGTGCACGCTTGGTGTTTTACGGCAGTTTTATGGTGATGTGTGTTACTACCGGGTTTCCCAAGGAGCGGCCAGGTACTAAAATCTACTACAAAATTTGGTTTTTTAACCTATCGCGCTACAACTTTGTGCAGTGTTGCCCACAGATGTGGCATTTCTCTTGTAAAATTTGCAAACACCGAAGTTACCTTAGGAAAAGTCAAGAAGGAAAAATGCTTAGCTCCTATGGAAACGCAGCGAAGCTACCGGTCTTCAAACAATACTGCGCCATTTCGCAAGGGAGACAAGAGATGGCGCAAGCGGTCGTGATGCCAACTGCCACCAACAAACCAGCGTCCGGCGCCGAAATCCGACGTCTTTAGCAGACAACCTTTTCGCCTCAAAAGCGGCGCGCGCTTTTCTGATATCAGTTGCCAATGCATTATTTTATTATCCTTACTGATAAAACATATTGAATGGACACAAAATCGATTAGAAAAATGGTCTGTTGTGATATTTTGACTGTTTCTTTCGGGGTGCCGGTGTCGTCTGCTTTGCAGTTCCTTGTTACCACACCTGTTTATGTTTCTGCGACTGTCACCACCTCCAGAACGCGCTCCGCTTTTGAGTCGAAAAGATTGTCCGCTAAAGAAGCCGGCTTTTTGGCGCAGTAGGCATCGATTACTGCTCGCGCCATCTCTTGGCTCTTGTGCGAAACGGCGCCGTATTGCTTGAAGACCTTTGTCTTTGCCGCATTTCTATAGGAGTTTAGACTTCGTCTTTTTTTACTTTTTCCTGAGGTATGTTTGCTCTTTGCAAATTTTACAAAAAGAAATACACCATCTGTGGGCAACGCTGCACAACGTCGTAGCGCGATAGGTTAAGAAACTGAATTTTGGGGTCGATTTAAAGAGCCTGGCTGCTCCTTGATACACTCAATAGCTACCGCATATGTGTACGGGTGATTAATGCAGTTGTTAAATGACCATTGGGACCCATGTCAACCTCGTCAGCTCTATGAACTGAACCTCGTCAACTCCATGTCAATTCTATGAACTGAAAAAACGGTAATTTGGGGGAAGTTGGCGATTAGAAAGGTCTGAAGTTTTCCACCCTAATCACCATCCATCAGGGAAATCAGCCTCTCCTTGTCTGAATGCCTGCAAAAGACTTGTGTGGTGTGACACATAAACCTTCCTACTCAGGAACTCAGCCAGCCTGCCTATGTAAATCTCTGCTTGGAAACTAGAGTCTTGGGAGAATCCAGAGATACAATTTCTTCTCGAATTGTATAAAAAGACAAACTTCTATACTCTAAACGGACTGCTGTTGCTTAGGCGCTTTGTGCACTGGTTTCAAAGTGCCATAGCTTGTTTCTATAGCTACCCCAGTTGCTCCTGAATGGACTTTCCATGGGGATTTTTACAGGTTATGAACATTATGGCTGTTCAGGTAGTTTCTGCTGCGGGGGAGAGAATATCCTCAGCTTGACAGTTCATAGAAGCTTTAGCAGCCAGGTTTTTGGATGTTGCGAGAGCAATGACGCTTGCCTTTAGCTCATATTTTTTGCCAGAAGTTGTACAATCAACCACCAGGGTTTTCTCACCGGACAGCAGGACATGTTGGCTACTGTAGTGTCATTTAATGTTGTCGATTAGAGACCACTTTAATGGCATGTGTGGTATAGAATGCTAAGGAAGTGCCGAGGCGCATTCCAGACACCATACCGTAGCATCTGCTGCTGGGATGTTCTGATTGGTTCTCATTGCAGTCATCACAATTTCCAGATTATGTTTCTTTTCTTATGTGGGAGCTCATGACGGTGGCGCTGTGCACAGAGGGACAGAGTGGCTGACAGTGAGCTGCCTAAGGGAAAGCTGCTGCCTCTCGTGACCATCTCCGAAAGAATCTGGATGGGTTTATTGACAGACGTGCCTGGACATTTATAAATGGTACACACATTCTAGACTGCATTTGAATTACGCCTTGGTCTATCGGCTGTAGCTAGGACACCGTGTTTGGCTGCTAGAATTGAACTCGATACGCTAAGCGGCACATGTCGCCAGGTAGGGACAGGCTGGGACGCTTATCCGCAAACTCCGCTTCCCAGTCCTTGAGCCACCAAAGGCCCAGCCAAAGATATCCCGAGTCCAGTCAAAGTTTTCTGCAGAATTTTGTTAGCAGCAGCGTCGCAATCGTTAGTTAAAATTAAAAATAATGGAGATAAAGACTAGCAAAGTTACGTCATCAGCAGGGTCCGATAACCCTTGCTCACCAATAGGCTGACTTGGGGATGCCAACGGTGACGTCACGAAGCTTTGGACAGGTTACATGTGGAAGAAAGGCTCAATACATGTCCTGCTATAATCGCTGCACTTATTTTTCAAAATAAATGCACTTTACGTTGACTTTTGCCCAATTCTTAGTGCGATTACTGAATTAACAAGCCGAAATGCTATGGAAGTCTGCGTCCTAACTCAGATTTCTTAAAAGTGCTTCAGGTTCTCTTTGATGCTAGTTTGGCTTTATTTGCACAAGCCTGTGCTAGTGCACAAACTAGAGCATTTACATTGCTGTACTATTTTTCATTTAATGCACTGCCAAAGGAAAAGGTTCAGACATCATTAAGCCCAAGAACCTAAATTATTAATTTGAATGTGACATACAGTAGACTCATTATTTCAAACTCCAGGAAGTCATTAATTTTGTATAAACTATCGAAAGCTCGAATTATCACAAGTTCATCTAACTAGATTGCAAGATAAATTATAATTTTCTATATGGATAGCTACAGATAAAAAACATATTTCATGATTTCCTGCACAGGCCCATTAATCATAAGCTGGTATGCCATTCATAAAACATCGGTAAAATTTATGACACAGGTTTATACACCCTCAAAAATGTTGTTTATCAGGGACTGTTTAGACAGGACATGACACCTCAAAACAAAATTAAGTTTGTTCAACCAGCAAAAAAGTTTTCTATTATAGAGTCTGTCAAGCAGGGGCCCATGAGTAATAGAAACGGGCATTGTGCTGCAGTTTCTATAGCAACTTGCGTGAACATTGCGATATAAAGCCGTGCCGCCACACCACAGCGTCCGTGCAAATTGATATGGGAAACTGCTGCGCGGCGCCCGTTTTCGCCGCTCATGTGTTCTCTGCTTCAGAGACGTATATAGAGATAGTTTAACCATTTATTGGAATGTATAGAAGGCAATGGAAAAGGTGCCTTTGGTTTAAGGTGGGCTGCGCGTGTTCCAGACTGTTTTCACAAATTCGTATGTGGCCAACCAGCAGCCGCGCATAATATCCTGGTAGGGTTGTGAGAAACAAAATTAATAAGCTTGTCGGAGTAACTCTCGGTGACTGGGGTGCAGAGCTGTTTTGATTGCGGTCATGCAAAATAACGGTGGAAGATATAGAAAACATAAAATCATGCGCGTCCAGCTGAACGATTGACGTAATCCGCACACCGGGCGTCGAAGCGGTCAGACTCCATTTTATCAGTACAGAAATCAAGTGGCATAATCGTTTCGTCTATTTTCTGCATAAACATCATCGAAACATTGCGTGCACCATATTTTCAACCTTGGAGAGTTGCTACATTTAACTCTTACGCACTTATCAAACCCGTTTCTAGCTAACATGGCTAAGGGATTATTTTCACCTTCTGGTTGGCCAAGAGATTGTCGAGCCCTCTATCTGCATCTGATGCAGGCCTTAACTCTGCTTGCTCCTTTCATATACTAAGATATATGTGTTCGGCTCTGCTCTTTAGCCCTGTTGAGTGCGCTTCTTATTGAGCACCAGTGCACCGCAGGAAAGCAACACCTGTGAAAGCAAGCTCCACAGGTGCTGCTTCTCCGCAGTGCACCATGTCTCGGAAAAGAAGTGCACTCAACAGGGCTGCGAGAACAAAATTTTGAATTACACGAAAACGTCGCCCAAATTAAGCGGCTTATGAATACATTAAAAACGTAGTGGGACAACCTCAAGTTTTGAAATTTGTTTGACTTAACCAGAGGTATTAAATCTCAAAGTTTGAATTGTTATCGTGAGCCTACTTCGTATACTCTCAAAGGAGATATGGGTCTCAATTGAATGTGCTTAACATCACTGGAATGGTTATGCCAATCTTAATAAGCTAGTTTTACTTCTGCAAGCACTTGTTGTG